>PVIH01016069.1:0-12408 GCA_004025045.1 Sigmodon hispidus
GACGGTGCTCTTAACCACTGAGGCATCTCTCCAGCCCCAATTTTTACCACTCTTACAGAGTCCTTGGAGACTTTCTTCAGTAAATCTTGTTTCATGTGCCAGGTAGTTCTTTGGTGATATTTTTTTTTTTACTGGTTTTTCTGGGGGCCACCATTTCAATAAGTATGTTTTTATACCAGTTGTTGCATTTTTCTTTTTTTTTTTTTTTTTTTTTTTTTAAACTTTATTTTATTTATTTATTTGCCTTGGTGTTTGCGTGGAACTAGAACTACAGACAGTTGTTAGCTGCCATGTGGGTGCTGGGAATCGAACCCGGGTCCTCTGGAAGAGCAGAAGGTGCTCTTAACCGCTGAGCCATCTCTCCAGCCCCGCATTTTTCTTTTTAATGTTGTCTGAAATCGGGTTTTGTTATATATCTGGCTAGCTTAGAACTTGATGTGTAGATCAGGCTGGTTTCAAACTTAGAGTGTGATTCTCCTTGTTTTGGTCTCATTACTGCTGGAATTACAGGCATGCCTTACTTTACCCTGCTCTTCCTTATTATTGACTGTCTCATGCCCTTTGGCTTACTCTGTATAACAAAACAGTCTTTTTTGGTTTGTTAGTTTTTTGTAGGAGATAGTTTCAGTGAGTCCTGGGCCATGTTTTATTTTAGTATGCTTACTTAATGTGTTTTATGTGGAAATTATTTTGGATCCTGTGGTTTGAACAAGAATGACCCTTATAGACTCATATGTTTAAGTACTTGGTCCTCAGTTGGTAGAACTTTTTGGGAAGGATTAGTAGATATAGCCTTGTTGGAAGATGTTTGTCACATCATCAGACATTGAGATTTCAAAAGGCCTGCCCTTCCCAGTGTGTTCTCTGCTCTTTGTAGTTCGAGATGTGAACGCTCTGCTATTCAGCCATCTTTGAACTGTAACCTTCTTGAATCATAAGCCCAATTAAATATTTTTCTTTATGTATTGCCTTGGTTATGGTTTTATCACAGCAACTGAAAAGTAACTAGGATTGATTATCCATTATTTTGTTTTCTCACTACATAACCATGGATGTCTAGGAACTTACTATGTAGACCAGGCTGTGTTCAAACTCACAGAGATCTATCTACCTGCTTCTGCCTCCTGAGATTTAAAGCGTGTACCACCATATCCTACTGTTTTCATTTGTTGGCCTTGCCCCATGATTGGATTTCAGTCTCATATACTACTAAGTCTCTCCTTCCTACTTTCCCATTTCTAACTGGCTGCAGATAGTTAACCAGCTATATCAAATTTAAAAGGCTTTGCTTCTGACCTTATAGTAACTGAACTGGGACTATAACAACAACACTGAACAAATAATTCTGATTCTATTTTTCAGAGATCCTAGTTCACATTTAACTTTAATAACAGAAAGTGCACATTAAGAAATTACAGTAATTACTCAGAAGACCCCAAATGGAATATGAGTGAAAAACTAAAATTACAGAACTTGAAAGAGTTCAGTGACATTAAAAGTACCTGAAATGTGATTATTTAAACGAAATTAAAAGCTCTTTTTACTACTTCTGTGATAGCTGTACTTCCTAGGAACATAGGCTATAACACAGAGATATAGGCTCCAGTAGCTGGAAGAGAGATTTAATGTACATGTAAGAAAGAACATCTTAGACTAATAGTCATTGTCATTTGGGCCATTGTAGCAAAAGACCATAAATTGTGTGACTTATGAACAATAGGAATTTATTTTCCACATACCAGGGTACCAGCAGATACAGTGTCAGATCCAGGCAAGTTCTCTAGCTCAGAGGTGGTACTTTCAGCTATGTATTATTTACCTAGTGGAACAGACAAGAAAGCTAGCTGTGTGGCCTCATTTGTAAGGACACCAATTACATTCATAAGGGCTCTGTTTTTATGCCCCATTTGCTTCCCAGTGGCCTTGGCCTTTTAATTCTGCATGAGTATACAAGTTTGTTGGGTTTTGTTCTTTATGTGATGTCTTATGGTTTCTGTTGCTGTGAGGCAATGCCTCCAAATGTTGAGATTAAAGGTTAATACCACCAAACCTTTCCCCAGGCTTTTATTTAATTCTTTTTCAGTTTAATTTCTTTTCACACAAGTTGGAAGCTTAGGTGGGTGGGATCTTGCTCTGAGGTCACCACTCTTTTTATTCTACTCAGCATCAGGCTTTTCTTTAATCTGTTTAGACTTTCTAATGCCCCCTTTCTCCTCAAACTGTACACTTTGCATTTTACCTTGTTTAACTTGCTCTTGTTCATTATAGATCTGTGTAAGACTGGCCACTAATAACCACATGACACAATCAACACTAGGCTGTTTTGAAATCTCCTCTGCCAACACACAATTAATTCAAAATGCTTCACTTTAGCCCCAGGCAGATTTTTTGGACAAGGGAAGAAAGTAGCCATATTCTTTATCATAATATTACAAACATGGTCTCTAGGCCACAAACTAATATTCTTCTCTGAACCTTAAGCTGGGACCCCACAACACCACTGTCTTTCATGATCCTTAATGTATGACACATTAAGCCCCACCTAAAACATTCAACTGCTTTCCTAATCCAAAATCCAAAAGTCTATCATAGCAGTTCTTCCGTCCCTAGTACCAACTTTTGTCCTAGTTTGGGTTTTATTGCTGGGGTAGAGACACTATGACCATAGCAACTCTTACAAAAGAAAACTAATTGTGGCTGGCATACAGTTTTAGAAGTTTAGTCCAATATCACCATGGCAGGATGCATGGCAGCACACATGCAGATGTGGTGCTAGAGAAGGAGCTGAGAGTTCGACCTCTAGATTGGCGACAACAGGAAGAGAGAGTCACTGAGCTTGCCTTGAACTTCTGAAACCTGAAAGCTCAGCTTCAGTGACATACTTCCTCCAAGGCCACACATACTCCAACAAGGCTATACCATCTAATAGTGCCACTCCCTATGAGCCTATGCGGGGTCATTTTTTTAAACCACCACAGATGCCATACACTTTGTATTTTGAGACTGGGTCTTTCTGTGTACTGGAGCTTAGTAGATTGGACTGCATCTAGTCCCAGGTGTACCTGTCTCCACCTAAGTTCTGGTTCCAGAATATATATCAAGATACAAGGCTTTTCATAGTTTGAATGTCATTTCTGGTAGTTGAACTCAGAGCCTCATGTTTGCATAGCCATCACATTACTATCTCTCCAAACCTAAGCAAGTTTAAAATTATATTTCAAATTGATATATAGAAATTGCACATGCTTATGAAGTAGTATATAATGTTTTAACACATTCATACATTGTATAAAAAAATGTTAGCTTCTAAAAGGCAGAGTAAATAGCAATTAATAAGTTAAATAAGTCCTTTTATTATCTTAAATTGTGTGTGTGTCTGTATGCTTGTCTGTCTTTCTATGGGTCTCTGGTGGATAGTGTATGTGCATGTGAGTGCAGGATCCCTTAGAAGCCAAAGGTGTCCTCTGGAAGAGTTCTGTGAGTTCTTAACCCTGATCCATTCCAGCCCTAAGTAGGTATTCTAAGGACAGAACTGACTTTGTATCATTCACTTTGTGGGCTAATGTAGTAGAAATAACATAGGTAAAACATTGGTTACTAGAGTTAGAGTCTAGTCTTGACTCTAATCATTAAACAATATACAGTAGTTTAAAAAGCTTGTTAGGGAGTTATTTTCTCTATGTGTCGGGGGTTCTCACTGTGTGGCCCAGGCTGGCTTCAAAGTCCTCTTCTCAGCTTCCAGAGTGCTGGAATTATACACATGAGCTATCACTCCTGCACAGCTTCATTTTTAGGGAGAAGGTGATGTACTAAATGCAGCTCTTCCAATGAAAGTGATAGACTATGTAAGAGTACATGTACAACAGGAGTGGTGACCTAATCCCAGCACTTAGGATGTGGAGCAAAAAATGATCAGGAGGCAAAGGCTAGCCTGGGTTATACAAGACTCTTTCTCAAAACATAAAATGTGTAATTCTATTTTGATTTCAATAAGACTCTTAACCATTATCACGTGCAATAATAAGGTAGAAAGGGGTAATTTTAAGTTCTATTAAGCATTTTTATTACATTTATTTGTGTGTACGTGTGTGTGTTTACAATGTGTATGTGTGTAGGTTTGAGGATAACTTGCAGAAGTTTTTTTTTTTTTTTCTTTTTTTAACCCTGTGGATGTAATTTAGGCATTAAGCTTGGCAGCAAGCTCCTATTCCCACTGAGCCATCTTGTCAGCCCTGTTAAAGGGTCTGGTGGTATTATTAGTAAGCAGGTTTCATGGTATAGAAAATACAGATAAGTTAAGGGATTTGATTTCTAGATGGTGATGAGGATACTGTCCTACTTTGTGGGCCTAGTGTGCTGCTGATAGTAAATAGTACTATAGGAACATTATAGGCCAAATGCTTGTTCACAGTTCTCGGACCTCATAGTAGAATCAGAGAGCCAAATGAATCTGTCTTCTGATCCCTGTACTTCTCTGCTGCACACTTAGAAAAGCATACCCTCTGATACTCTGCTAGAATATGTAGGTTTAGGTCTCTAAGTTTCTGCCAGTAGCAGGATAAAGGGAGCCTGTCTCTGAGTAGTGATGCTAGAAATGGAATGGAAACCAAAGTCAAACTGTTAATTAAGTAAAGGCTGTATTTTGTTATTCAATATTATCTTTTTTAAAAAATATTTATTTATTTATTTATTCATTATGTACACAGTATGCAGAAGAGGGTACCAGATGTCATCATAGATGGTTGTGAGCCACCATGTGGGAATTGAACCCTGGTCTTCTGGAAGAGCAGTCAGTGCTCTTAACCTCTGAGCCATCTCTCCAGCCCCCTCAATATTATCTTAAAGTTTTAAATTTTTCAAAAATAAATATGAGGTCTGGTGAGATGGCACATGACTTGTTTGTTTCCTGAGTGAAGGAAAGAATCCATTCTTGCAAGTAGTCTCTGCCCTCCACATTATGCACTGTGATAGGTATGGGTGTGCATATACACCCCCCCACACATATACATATATACAGAATTAATAAAAGTATAATAAAAATTTTAAAAGAAGTATATAGTTTTTCCTATTCTAAAGTAAGATATGTAACAAGTAAAATTATATCTATATTTTATCCTTATTAAATTTTGTCTTTTTAATTGTATAAAATAATATTGGATAAAACATAGCAAAAATATCTGAAATTCTACCTCTTAAATTTTTCTATTTTCTTTTTGAATCCCTGTTCTGGTAGATAAGCCATTTAATTAAGATTTTAGTAATTTTTTTTTTTTTACTTTTTAAGACAGGGTTTCTCTGTGTAGCCCTGACTGTCCTGAACTCACTCTGGCCTGAAACTCAGAGATTTGTTTGCCTCTGCCTTCTGAGTGCTATGCCACTACGCCCAGCTGATTTTAGTAATTTTCACAAGTAAATAGTTTTCTATAAGATGATGTTTTTCTTTTAAGAAATAATATATATTGATTATACAAAATAGTGTATTTTGTTGTGACAGACACAGAACATACATACTCTTATCATAATCTATGTACAGTATTACTTATTAAAAAGGGATACTTTGGTTTTTTCCCTTCTATTCCTATGCTCTGTTGCCTAAATTCTTTGCTCTTTTCACTCATGTAGAATTTGTTACTGGTTAATAAAATATGCTTTTCTTGTCTTTTGAGTTGTCATTTGGTCTTCACAGTAACCTTGTAAAGTTGGTAGTAACAACAGGACAATTCTGTCCATTTCAGTGTTTCAGCTCCTGTCTTGGACCCCTGTTATTTTACATGTAACTTTTCTCCCTTGCTACATCGACTTGCTCTTCTAGTTCATCCCATACAACCCTTCTTCCCCAAACACTACTTTTGCCATGCCACTTCCTTACTTATAAATTTCAGTGGCCATTATGCTGTAGCTTGGCATTTAAGGTCCTAAAGCATTACAGTTAGCTAACTTGATAGCTATATTAACTATTTTTCTTATACATACCCAAATCTGCTAATCACACAGATTTGCTCTTTGTTTCTTAGATTTTTGTACCTTTTCATTTTCTTCATGTTTGCCATTTGTGCCTATCTGGTATGCCTTTTCTGACTACTTCCTACTTATTTTTAGATCTTAGTTTGAGGGTCAATTTATTTCATAGTGTCATTCCATATAAGCTCCTAGGACATTGCTTTTTTTTCCTGATCTGAATGTTGTTAAGACCAGTTCTGGTAGGTAGCTATCATATATATCTAGTGGAGGAGGTAAAATTTTATGGGTAAAAATGACAATTACATTTCTCTCATCTGTTGTTGTTCATAGAGCTTGGCATATTTTCTTGCATGTAGTAAGCACTCATTTGTGAAATTAATGATGAAATCCTTAACTAAGCTAAATTGAACTCTTAACAAAATAAAAATATTTACTTAAGTGCTGCTTAGAATCAGAGTCTCATTTTCTTGACAAGAGCTCCATAAATAAGTCCTTTGCATTTTTGTCATTGATATATGTTATTGTGGTGGGGTAGTATCACTTTGAATGTGAATTCTTCTATAACTAAAACATATATGCTTTCTATCATGCTTTCTATCCTAATCTTTAGTAGTGCTAGAGATTGAACCTATGGCCTTGTACATGCTAGCAAAGTGGTGAGCCATGGAACTTTATCATCACCTATCCAGAATTTTTGGATATGCTTTATTGTTAGGTATCTTCTGCTGGAAAAAAAATGACTTATAGAATAGATCTCTTTGAGGAGTATTAACATATAATTTACTACTTGTAAAAATTTTACCTGCAGGCTATACCTTGTTATGCTTATTAGTCTTCTCATCAGATTGTCTTTACTATTTTCAGAGGGGGAAAGAATGTTAGAGTGGAGAAAGTATATCCTAGGGATGTAAGTGTAGTTTCTTCAGTACTGATGTTTTATTTGAGTTGGCTTTTAAACCTCAGTTTTTCAAAGTAGCCCAGGAAAGGGAAGCTAGCTGATTCTTCTATTTTTGTTTACTTAAGAAATATTTTTACTGATTTTGAGTAACTTGTGCTATAATTGGTCATTATTATCTATTTTCATATTTTAAGTGCATTTATATTTGCAAGTATAAACTTTCCAACTATTCTAACTATATTGACTTTGCAACTGCATATGTGTATTTATGTGTGTTAGTTTGCTGTAGTTGCCATAATAAAGTATTATACACAGGCCTCTTTTGTCTTCTGTGGTCTTTTTCTGTGTGTGACTGTTTCTGAATTTCTATCATTTAACATTAATTATGTCTTTAGAGAGTATATTTAAGTGAAGTGACATTCTGAATACTGAATACTGAATTTAGAAGGCAGACATAATTCAGCTATAATTGTATGTGTGTGCACATGTGCATATGCCACAGAAGCAAAGCATAGCACGTTAGAAGGGTATACTTTAAACCTCTGGAGAAAGGATGGCTTGGGAAACTAGGCTAGAAGATAAATCTCACCTTGCCCTTATAGATACTTGGGCAGTTTAGTCTATCTACTTTTACAGTAGAAAAATAATTAGACTTTTCAATTAGTGAACTGGGCCTTTTCAAATAGGTTGTATTCATACTAATTTATTTGAAGTGTAATTGGGTTTTGTCTACTAGTAATACATTTTAACATCCCTGTATATATTCCAGTTTCTGTTTTTCTTTTTTTGGTATGACATAAAGCACTTTTTACATGTTTAAGAAGCTTTTCTGGAAATATTCTGCTGCTTCTTTGTTTAACTGAGTTTTTCTTTCTTACTTTATTGGGTAAATTGAGGGATTCTTTGAGTACTGGGGTTTAGTGCTTTTGTTCACGTCAATGGGTTCTTTTACATTATAGTACAGACATTCTGCTTTTGAATCTGCTTAATAGAAAACAATTTATATGTATGTATATTTCTCTTTATATAAAAACAAATCTTTACATAAAAAACCCTCAAGCTGTATAAACCCACTCTGGAGTAGAAAAAAATAAAACCCAAGGAAGCTCTGCCAGCACTCAGCATGCTGGCACTTAGGTATAACATGTATTTGCAGTAATAGCAGCTCTTTGTAAAATGCTTTCCGTTTTTACTTCTTCCTGTCTCTCCTTATTTATCAGGATAAGAAAAAAGGCTTCCTACTTCTCAGAGCTTTACTGTCCAATACTGTAGATAGCAGGTTACAAAATTATGTAAACATTTAAATGAATTAAAATTAAAATTTGTTACTTATTCCCAGTAGATGTAATTAGAGTGCTAAGTTAGATTGAATGTCCATCACAGGATGCCCTGTGGTATATGGGCTATTATATTAGTAAAGAGCATTAGACCATGGTATCTATGGGTTACCTGTGGGTTTCCCATTCATAGATTCAACTAACTACAGATCAAAACTATCCAGCAATGGAAAAACAGATGAGATGGCTTAGTAACTAAAGGTACTTGCTGCCAAGCCTGATGACCTCTGTTTGATCTTCAGGACCTCTAGGGTATGAAGGAACCAAATCTTGCAAGTTATCGTCTATTTTACACACACACACACCCCAGGGAAAAGATTTCATCTGGAGTGCAGATGTACAATATTCAGATCCCATTCTTTTGGTCATCAATCAGAATCCTGCAATTCTAGTTACTGGTTTTATAAACTTCTGATTATTAGGGAGGGGCTCATCCTCAAGGACCTTCAAGTCTGTTAATATCTAAATATCTACTCAACAGAGACATTTTACAAGTAGTTTAAAGAGTTAAATTATATGGGAAGAAGTATGTAGGTTATATGCAAATACTATTATGCTTTTTTATATAAGAGGATTGACTATTCTCAGATTTGGATTATATGGAGAGTCAAATCTTGTAACTAATCCTTCAAGGATACAGAGGGATGACTAATACTAAATAGGGATGACATTGTCAAATTTGTTTCAGGAATATGGTTCTGGCTGCAATTTGAAGGATAGATTAGAAACAGTCAGAGGATGGGGACAGGAACATCATCAGTTAGGATATTGATGTAATAATATTGAGGACAGAAGTTGATAAAAGCCTATACTACCTATTGTGAGAGTTGTCAGGGTTTGTCATCAAACATTCTTATATCTTAGAAAGAGGACAGAAATGCAGCAGGAGAGTAGCACCTTGCCTTAGTTACTTTATCTTAGTTTTAATGTTCTAGACCATAAAATGGGCATTTGGATAGACTTACTCTACTTATTTTTCAGAGTTCTTAGAAGGCTCAAGTGAGATGAAATATGTGAAAAGTATTTTGTGAATTGGAATCTTCAAATTTTGCCATTGCCATTGGGTTTATCATGGTTCTGCAATAAAATAAATAAAATCCTAGAGTAGATTTTGTAGAGATTGTAGTATATTATATGGTTGGGCTACCATGGCTGTTTGTTTTAAATTTTCCTCAAGCATTCTAGTTACATCCCATCTAAGTAGTGACATAACTGAAACTACAACCCAGGTCTTTTAAAATTAAATTTTATTTTTGTATGCATGTATGTATGTATATAAATGTTTCATAGTTCATTCATCTTTGGATATGCATGAATGCCAGAGAACAGTGTTTTTTGTTTTTTTTTTTACCTCTGCCACTTCTCATGTTATTTCTTTGAGACAGGGTCTCTCCTTGAACCTGGAGCTAGGCTGGAAAACAGAAAGGCCCAGTGATCATCTTGTTCTGCTAACATAGTGCTGGGATGACAGGGTCATAACATGACCAAACTTAATTTTTTTTGCATGTGTTCTAGGGATGTGAACACCTAGGAGTAGACCAAAGGTGTTTGTGCTGTGTAGCTCTTATCTACTGAGTCACCTCCCTGGCCCCAGACTAGGTCTTTTGACTTATTTATTTCTTCTTTTCTTGCTAGCTTGATGCTTGACAACTCTCACTGATGAAATTTACTTCCTATTTATTATAGTTGATCCTTTGTGGATATATTGTCTATTTCCTGGATGAAGCTTACAGCTATTTGCATAAGCCTGTTGTAAAACTGCCTTTGTTCTGTACCAGTAGTTTAGAATATTGTCACACATACAAAAGCAGTAAAAATCATTTTAAACTCTTGTTTCTAGAGTTTATTAAGACCTAACCCAGCTCTACATTAAAAAAAGCATTCCATTAACATCATAAGTCATTTTGTTGGTACTGGGTATCAAATTAAACCATTTTAGATAAATATATTAGGCACTTGTCATTTGGCAGACATTAGGTAGGCACTGAGGATACAACAATGAATGAATCATAACCTGTTCTCTAAGAAATTAGGATTTTGAGGAAAAACACTTCAGTAAACTAACAAAACAGAATGTGAAAAGTGTCTTAAAAGACCTATGCGAAAGATTTTAGGAGATTCCAGAAATGGAGAAGCATGTTCATTTTAGAGAAGACAGGGATGAGTTTCCAGATGATGAATCTGTAGGTGAGTATTGAAGACATACTGATAGATGTTGTCCTGGTTGATTATAGTGGGATTATGGTACGTTGTAAATATTTGTCCCTCCTACTGGTTTAATAAAAAGCTGATTGGCCAGAGGCAGACAAGAAGTGTGGGCGAGGCTACTAGACTCAGAAAACTCTGAGAACATCTCAGAGCTGGACAGAGACACCATGGGGATGCGACAGAGACATGATGAGGAGACGGCAGCAGATGCAGAGGAAAGAAGCTGAAATGCTGCTCTGAGAAAAGGTATTGAACCACATGACTGAATAAGATGGGTTAATTTAAGAGCAAGGTCTAACTAGCAATATGCCTGGGCCCAGGTTGATCAGTTAAAATATAATATAAGTGTCTGTGTGATTATTTGGGTCTAAGTGGCAGTGGAGCTGAGAGTGGGTCCAAACCTCTGGTCTAGACCAGAAAGTCTGGGCCAGAAACCACACACAGCAAATGGTGCACAACGTGGGTGATATATACCCACATAAAGCTTGAGAAAAGTTAAAAAAGGGTTCTAAAGCACAGAACCAGAGCCAAAAACAGCTTCTGAGTTGTGCGTCTCACACACCAGAGATGTCCTGGTGAGGCATGTGGGCTTGGGTTTGAATTAAAAATGTCAGGTTTTAGAGTACAGCTTAAAAGCTGCAACAAGGCCCGTTCCTGCAACTCAATGTAAGAAACAAGCTTCTTATGGTAGATTTAAGGTTTCTGTTCTCACAGGCAAAAGGGAACAGAGTCAAAGACTGATTCTTATTGGTGGCATTTTCTTGGGTATGTTCTGTTTGCAGGAGACAGGCAGAAGCAGCTTTTTTAAGTAAGACTTTCCTGATTCAAAACACTTATGAGTCTTTTTAGGAGGCCCTATTATCAAATACTTAAATGAAGTTCATAAGCAGCAGATGGCAGTGCTTTACTTGGTGATTATATAGATCCTAAAATTCCCCAGAGTGGTAATTTTGGATTTTACTAGAACTTTGGCTAAAAAGGAATGTTTTATCCAGTAAAGTGAATGATTAGAGGTCTTGGGGCCAAAACAATCCCAACTTATTCTCAAACTTTAAATGGGTAAGAAGCCCGCTCGCTGGCTTGGAGCCAGGCGTGGAAAGCAAGTGCCCAGTGAGCCAGTTTTCGTAAACAGAACTGGTGCTGCAGGATGACTAAATTTTATGAAGCTAAACTAGAAGCTGGGTGAAGCTGACCAGCCATCCTAGCAAGCCTTTTAATCCTTAGCCACTTTGGCAGATTAAAAGTGTGGTCAGAAACAGAAAGTACTAAAAGAAGATGGATGGAGTTAGCCACCCCAGTGAAGCCTTTAATTCTTACCCAAACAAACCTTGGCAGATTAAAGGTGTGATCAAAAACAGAAAGAAATAGAGCTAGGTGGGTCAGCCACCCTAGCCAAGCAAAAGTGTGGTCAGAAACAGAAAAGATAGGAGATAAAGAGTAGAGACAGATTTAAAACAAAACAAAAAAAAAACCTGTAAAATATACGTAGGCATGTGAGAGAAAATAAAAAAGGAAAAAGAGTAGAGAAAGTCTTTAAAGAAATAGAGTAAAAAAATAGTAATAAGCCACTTAAAATGGAAACTATAAAGAGTGTCTAAATACTGTATATTATTGTTTTTGATGGAAATGAAGTAGTTAAAGCTGCTAAAAGACATTTAATTATAAATGATTCTGGATTAATCCAACCTATATTTTTTGTAAATGAGTTGGCTTTAAAATTGAAATCAAAAGATATGCTGCCTTGGAGAAGAGGTTTTCTCTTTATTTCTACAGAAAATAAGAAGCTGTGGATTTATTCCCAGTTAAGGAAAATAAAGTTTGATCGAGGAAGACCCCCCTCCAATACAAATGGATGACCCAGATGATCCAGCATTTCAGAGCACTTCTGTTGCAGTTTCCTCTGAGCTCTGAATCCAAAACTACTTCACGAAGACTGGATGAGATGACCCAGCCTTAGAGACTACTCTACTAAAGACTTATCCATAATCCTAAATTTTTCTTTGG
>PVIH01016069.1:12508-47144 GCA_004025045.1 Sigmodon hispidus
TTTTTTTTTTTTTTTTTTTTTTTTTTTTTTTTTTTTTTTTTTTTTTTTTTTTTTTTTTTTAACTTTATTTATTTATTATTTATTTATTTATTTGCCTTGTTGTTTTGCCTGGAACTGGAACTACAGACAGTTGTTAGCTGCCATGTGGGTGCTGGGAATCGAACCCGGGTCCTCTGGAAGAGCAGACGGTGCTCTTAACCACTGAGCCATCTCTCCAGCCCCCGGGGTTCTTGTTTTAAAAAGGAAAAAAAAAAGGGATTATGGTATGTTGTAAATATTTGTCTCTCCTACTGGTTTAATAAAAAGCTGATTGGCCAGAGGCAGACAGGAAGTGTGGCAGGGGCTACCAGACTCAGAAAACTCTGGGAACATCTCAGAGCTGGGCAGAGACACCATGGGGATGCGACATAGACATGATGAGGAGACGGCAGCAGATGCAGAGGAAAGAAGCTGAAATGCTGCTCTGAGAAAAGGTATTGAGCCACATGGCTGAATAAGATGGGTTAATTTAAGAGCAAGGTCTAACTAGCAATATGCCTGGGCCCTAGGTCAATCAGCATAAAAATAATACAAGCGTCTGTGTGATTATTTGGGCCTAAGTGGCAGTGGGGCTAAGAGTGAGTCCAAACCTCTAGTCTAGACTGGAAAGTCTAGGCCAGAAACCACATACAACAGTTGTATTTGGGGTCAAGAAGTAATAGCATGTCTTTGGAAAATTTTTTATTTGGAAAGGGGAGAAGATTGGAGGTATAGAGAGTTTTTGTTTGGAAGGAACATAATAAAGTGTTATCAAAATATTAGAAAAAAGATCATTAGAAGTTAAAGTTGACAAAAGTTAATGATTAGTTTAAAGGTAAAAAGAAGAAAAGTGGAGAATGCCATACATCTGGGTTAGACAGCTTGGGTGGATAGTAATGCTATTAGTTAAAAAGGTAAGAACAATTTGGGGCAATTTAGAGATGAAGAAAATAAACTAAACTCTAGTTTGATTTATTTAGACTTTAATGTCAAACATATGTGATAGATAACTCAAAGAAGAAGTCAAGACTTAAGGTAAAGTTTGAGGGTCATTGTTGGAGGAGCATATTTTCATAGTGGATAATTTTTGGAGATTACAGGATAAGAAAAAAGTAGCGCTGAGGAGCTAACTACTAAAAAAAACCACTATCTGAAAAGAGAAGACAAGAATAAGCTGTGGCAAAGAGGTGACTCAAGTAAAGAAATTTGGAATGGTCAAGGGAGAGGGTTTCAGAAAGGTAGAAATTATTAATATTCTTATGCTATGGAGAATGTAATATTAACATTACAAATGAAATGTTTTTGAGTTTGACAATTACCAGCTCAATTTGTATTCTGGTAAAAACAGTTTAAGTGGTCATACATGGGTTGAAGCCATGTTATAATACCTTAAATAGTAAGGCATTATGCAGTGTCTTTCTCTTTGCAGCATATCAAGGGATCATGTTAATACTATACCTATCACTAGTAATGCTCCTCACTTGGGAAGCATTACTTTCTTCTTTGTTATTCAAAATAACCTGGAGAAGATTCTTTGAATATAAGAATATCATGTTTTTCCCTAAAGTTTTAGTAGGTGATTTTAGCAAGCATCAGTGGATCTTGTCTACAGCAGTTATTACTGTGGTGTTTGCCTAAATACATTTTTTAATTTCTCTCATTCCCTTTACAGTTGTTAATCGGAATGCTTCGGTAAGGAAGTACTACTCACTCTCCTTATTTGTTATTTATTTACCTAAAAATATAATTTATTTAAATTTATTATTACGTGCATTGGTGGGAAGATATAAGATTCCTCCTGGAGGGATAGGGACTATGAGGAAAATTCTCACAGTGATGTCTGGCTGGAGCTCTGGGAAGCTCACTGAATCAAGAACAGCCACCTGGGAACCATCAGGAAAAGGAACTAGGCCCTCCAAGGATAGGCAACTGTCCACTGACATGGTCAGTATGTGGAGCCTCGAGGGGAGGGTTCAGAGTGTGTTTCTATGCATGATCTGGCACCTTGGAGCCCATTCCCTCCAGAGGAACACCGAACCCAGTCTTGATATTAGGAAGAGAAAATCGGATTTGCCTGGAGTGCATGCTGAGCTGATCCACCCTGGGACCTCTTGACCTTTCTGGGGAGGGGATGGGGGTGGCAAGGAGGGAGGCTGAAGACTGAGGGGAGGGGTTGGGAGGCAGAAGGCAGTTGGAAAAAAGGGATACATGGATTAAAATAAAAGACTTTATAAATAAAAAGAAAATGGAAATGGAGTTACGACAGTTGTAAGCTGCCATGTGGTTGCTGGAAATTGAACTCAGGACCTCTGAAAGAGCATCTATTGCTCTCAACTGATGCATCATATCTCCAGCTCCAGTGCATAAGTGCATACCATAACTTATTTATTTATGTTAGGATAGACCCACATATATTAATATGACAATAATCTAATACATTCATTATCTTGCTTTGTTGTTCTAGTTTTGAACTACTAAGTACTTTTAAGTTTGTCTCCTATGTCTTTTAGTTATGCACTTGACCCCTGCTTCCTGCTCTTTCCATTCCCTTTTTTTTTTTAGATAAAGTCTCAGGAGCCCCAGGTCTCAAACTCACTCTGAGGACTTTTTTGATCTGGTATTCCTGCTTCCACCCATGCAGCACCATGCCTGACTACATTTTACATTTTTTAGTCAGGATCTCATGTAGCACAGGCTGGCCTTGAATTCTTGACCCTCCTGTTTCCACATTCCAAATGCTGTGATTATAGGTGTGTGCAGGCATGCCAGTCTCTGACTATACATTTTCAAAATATAAATGGTTCATAAGGTTGAGAGATTGCTGTTATCTACAAATAAATGAATTTCCTGGCTTTACTAATAAAGTTTAATAAAATTTTGCTTTTTTCACTTAAGACCAATGAAACCATTTATTCTAAAGAGAAGTGTGAGCATTAATTACCTTTAGAAACATTTGTGTTTGAAAAAATAGGATTATTGAAAAACTGTGTTTTCAGAAGTGTTAATTTTTTTTATTTTTCCAATTCATGTCTCTGATAAATATTTTTTCATGGATTAATGAGTTCCTTAATATGAAATTTACCAATTTTAAAATGAATAATTCAAACATTTAGCAAATTTATAATGTGGTGTAACTGCCACCTTTATGTAGTTTCAAAATATTTCTGTTGTTCCACAGTAAAATTTATTATGTGTTAAGCATTTTCTCTCCTTGCTCCAACCCCCTAATCCCTGCCAAGTAGTCTCTATAGATATATTCCTTTTTCTTTAGTGGTTCTGAGGATCAAAACTAGGTTTTTGGACATGCTGGATAAGAATTCTATTGTCTCTGAGATACATCCTTAGCCTAGCTCAGATTTTTATATATATATATATATATAAATATATATGTATATATACACATATATAAGTATATGTATATATTTATATATATATGTATGAGTGTTTTGTGTGCATGTATGTATATTCACCACATGTGTGCTTGTTGCTCATGAAGATGAGAAGGCATTGGAACCCTTGAAGCTGGGTGTCACAGATGATTGTTAGACACTGTGTGTGGGTGCTGGAAACCAAACTCAGGTCCTCTTTAAGAGCACCCTGTGCTCTTAACTGCTGGGTCATCTATCTCACACACTCACTATTAGTTTTGAAGCAGAGTTGAGGTTTTCATTAAATGAGATTTGTAATGTAGATTTTAGATTTTAAGCACGAGGGCTAAAAGAAGGAAAGAGGTATTCAGAAAGAAAGACCCCAAAATACGTGTGTTGGCTTTTCTTTGCAATAGTCACATAGGATTCCATAAGTTTTAAACCCTTTCTCTCAGTAAGGGCATTTGTGCTATTTTGAGCCTTTTCACCATTGTGATACCATTATAAACAAGTATGCTGGGTCTGGAGAGATGGATCAGCAGTTAAGAGCACTGACTGTTCTTCTAGAGGACCTGAGTTCAATGCCCAGTACCCACATGGCAGCTTACAACTGTTGGTAGTTCCAGTTCCCAATTCCAGGCAAACAATAATAAATAAGTAAGTAAGTAAGTAAGTAAGTAAGTAAGTAAGCAAGTAAGTAAGTAATTTAACAAGCAAAAAAGTATGTCCATGTAGCTTTTTAAGCACTAGGCTTCCATTCTTGTAGGTATATACCTGAGTAGAATTGTAGAGTCACAGCAAAATTCTATATTTAACCTATTTTTTTAAAAGATTTATTTATTTATTTATTTATTTATTTATTTATTTATTTATTTATTATGCATACAGTATACAGATGTCATCATAGATGGTTGTGAGCCACCATGTGGTTGCTGGGAATTGAACTCAGGACCTCTGGTAGAACAGACAGTGCTCTTAACCTCTGAGCCATCTCTCCAGCCCCTATATTTAACTTATATGTTAACTATGTTTAATAGGAGCTGCCAGCCTGTTTTCTGCAGCAGCAACCACTTGTTTCCCCACATCGTTGACAACACTTCTTAATTTTGGGGTGTTTATTTTTTATCTTATTTTTTAGTGTTGCCATCCTGGTAGATGATAAGTGGTTTATGATTTGGATTTCCCCAATTGGATAGTGATGTTGAGATTCTTTTTGTGTGTTTATTGTATTACTCAATCTAAAATCATGAGGATCTTCTCCCGCTCTTCTTTCTTCATGGTTTAGCATTGATACTTTTTCACTTAATTTTTACATATGGTGAGAGGTAGTCCAAGTTCACTATTCTGCATGCAGACGTGTCCCAGCATTATTTGTTGAAGATAGTGATCAAAATTCCCTTTGGAGTCAACTTGTTCCAGTTTTACCATTTCACCAGGTATAGTGGCACATTATTTCTTGAAGATAGTTATCATTCCCTTTGGAGTCAATTTGCTCCAGTTTTATCATTTCACCAGGTGTAGTGGCACACTCCTTTAATCCTAGCACTTTAGTCCTAGTAACTTAGAGAATTACAGGAAAAGTCAGGGCTATGTGGAGAGTCCTTGTCTCAAAATTTTTTTCTTTACCTTTTTACTTACAAGAAACACTTTAAGATTTTTTTTTGATTCTTGTGATTTGAGGTTATTATTAAGTAAAAAAAAGATGCTTAAGAAATTATTTTTTGGGGCTGGATAGATGGCTCAGCAGTTAAGAGCACTGACTATTCTTCTGGAGGACTTGAGTTCCATTCCCAACATCTACATGGCAGCTAACTACTGTCTGTAATTTTAAGATCTGACACCTTTACACACTTATACACGCAGACAAACACATCAATTTACATAAAATAAATATTTTTTTTAAAAAATTAATATTTTTAAAATTTATACAACTTCAAATCTGCAATAATTAAAACAATTGATGTTGGCAGAAGAGTAGGCATAAACATAAGTGGCAATTATTTGAAATTCTAGAAATAAACCCATAAACATGTAGGCAGATGTTATTTCTTCTATGAGTTGTCATTTTCACTCTGTTGAATCTCCTTACAGTTCTATAGAGAGTGCAGCCTTGCTGCTACCTTAATTTTTGACTTGTGACTTTTTGAACTGTGAAGAATAAATCTATAACCTTGGCTGTCTTGGAACTCACTATGCAGACCAGGCTGTCCTATAACTCACAGAGATCCACCTGCCTCTGCCTCTGCCTCTGCCTCTGCCTCTCAAGTGCTGGGATTAAAGATGTGAGCCACCAAATCCACCTGAACTAATTCTTTGAAAACCAGTCCATTGTGCAAGATGGTGAGGTCAGACCTCAGCTTGTGGTGAAAAGACAGTCACCACCTAATTAGAATAAAAAGCAAGTGAGCTGAGAGCTTCTTTTGCTTTGTTCCTGTGTTCTTTTGCATGACACCAACATTCTTTGTTTCTAACAACTTTAACTTTCATACTTTAGCAGTTTAAGTTGTCACTTATTGTAGAAAAACTGTGTGAACAGCAAGTATTGAGTTTTTAGAGCTAATATGGCTTTCAGATTATTATCATAGCTTATAATATAATGCTTAAATTTACGGAAACATGATGTAGTTGTCTTTACTAAACTTGCTTTGATTTTTGACTTACTAATTTTGAAATTGCAGAAGGCCTTGTATAAATTCTACTTAAAAATAGAACTTTAGTGAATAAAAACACAGATTTCAGTGGTAGTTCTATTGGAAAGCCAACTTTTATTCTTTCCAAGTTTCGTTTAAGTAAGCTTTGTTAATATTATTTGGAT
The DNA here is from genome assembly GCA_004025045.1 of Sigmodon hispidus. Classification (NCBI taxonomy): domain Eukaryota; kingdom Metazoa; phylum Chordata; class Mammalia; order Rodentia; family Cricetidae; genus Sigmodon; species Sigmodon hispidus. The sequence goes on from PVIH01016069.1 coordinate 18,710, forward strand.
GACATTTCCAGTGGCTTGTTAACTTGTGGTTTTTTGTGCTTTTTTATTTAAAAAATCTTTTTTACATATCTGCCACTGCTCCCCCTTCTTTCCCATATCCCAGTCCTCCCTCAGCCTATCCCACCCCCTATCCATTCCCCAAGGAGGGCAAGGAATCCTAAGGCGAGTCAGTTCAGTGTGGCATATCCAGTTCAGGTAGGTCCAAGTCCCTCATCCCAGTATCAAGGCTGAGTTCCTCTGTAAGGAATGGGCTCTGAGATGTCAGTTCATGCACCAGGAATAAACTCTGGTCCTACTGCAAGAGGCTCCACAAACTGCCCATGCCATTTGACTGCCATCTACATTCGGAGGGTTTAGTTCCTTTCCATAAAGCTTCCTCAGCTGTCATTTCGGTCAGGGAGCTCCCAATAGCTCAGGTCAGTCATCTCTGAGTGTCTCCCCCTCATGATCCTGATCTCTTTCTCTCCAGCTGGACTGAGAGCTCGACCTGGTGCTTAGATATGGATCTCTGCCTCTGCCTCCATCTATTGATGGATGAAGGTTCTATAATGACTTTTAGGGTGGTCATTCATTTGATTATGGGGGATGTTCTATATAGGCACCCTCTCCACTATTGCTTGGACTTCTAGCCGAGGACATCTTGTGGGTTATTGGAGGTTTCCTTAGCACCAGGTTTCTTTCTAACCCCACAATGGCTCCCTTTTATCAAAATAGCCATTTTTTTCCTCTCTGTTGCTCCTCTCACTATCTCTCTTTTAGTTCACTGCAAGGGCAGTTGATTTTTTAAATTCAAGAAGTGATTATATATGGAGCTATGCATTTTTGATCTTACCATTAAAGGAAAATTTGGGGTAATCCATTTTATTTTATTAGTTGTACAGTCGAGAAACTGAAGAATCATATAGTTGTTAGAATAATGGCATAATGAATGAACCAGAGTTGAGCTTCTACTTTAGAATAGACGGCTTCTCCTACCATATCATTTTGAAAATTTTGAATTTGGTTTATGTGAGGAGATGTTTATGCCAACTAACTTCAAAGTTCCTGAAATTTTGATCCAAGGCTACTGCAATTAAAAATAATAAGGTAGAAATTCAGGGATTGATAAAGCTGTCACTCTTTTTCTAGGGTTCACTGTGTTCATAAACTAGTGTTACAAAGCATTCCTCCTGTGCTTGAAACCATCTCAAATTTGAGAACTTAAATCACTTTTGCAAAAGATTTGTTAGTAATAGAAATATCAACTTATATTAAATTTACTGTTTGTTCTTTGTTTCCTTGACAGATATTCATGGAAAGACTATATGGTATGTTAAGTGTGTTATGAAAGGTAGTCATCTGGGAATCACAGGAAGGTAGTCATCTGGATCTTCTTGCCTCACTCTCACAAGTTGCTGGAATTACAGATATTAGCCACCATATTCAATTTGTATGTAGACTTTCAATCAGTAAATATATAATCAATAGAAGCTAGTACAAAATTTTAAATAATTTCATGTCTTTTGAAGGTGACATTTAGTTCATAATAAAAGAGATTCTTACAATATAAATAATGAATATGTCCATAAATAATAAATTTATGTAGAATGTTTGAGACCCATTTAAACAAAGCTGAAAACTTTGCTGAAGTAAATTAACTTTGAATACATGGGGAAATGCTAGATTATTTAACATTGTTGGTATTTTTTAAAAAATATCATAAAGCCTAAGAAAATTTTCTAAGTTTTTTTAGATGATTTTGAGATTATTTTGATAGCTTCTCTTTAAGAGTAAGCTGGTGAGCTAAGTCAAGAAAATTTTTGGAAGAGATATATAATGCAGGTGCATTTAGAAGAAGAAATTGATTCTATCAGCTATTAGATTGTATTATAAAGTAAATAGTGTGATACTGGCTTATGAAGAGACAGTCAGGTTAATGTGACCAAATATTAAATGAATTAGGTGTAAATAAAACATAAATGTTGGTAGTTCTTCAATATTCATACTACTAGAGATGGATTTTAATACTAATACCAAACCTTCCATGAATTAGTAAATATGATCAGATCAAACCTCGAAATAATGAAAAGTATTAAACCTATTTACTAGCAGAGAAAGAATGGATTTTTTAAAGCATAAGAACAAAGGAACAAACAGATAAAATGAATAAATCTGATGAGGTAAAATTGTATATGAATGTGTGTATTTGTATGTATAAAATGTCTTTGTCAAAGATGACTAAGAAGGGGCTGGAGAGATGGCTCAGCGGTTAAGAGCACCGTCTGCTCTTCCAGAGGACCCGGGTTCGATTCCCAGCACCCACATGGCAGCTAACAACTGTCTGTAGTTTCAGTTCCAGGCAAATAAATAAATAAATAAATAAATAAAGTGTCTTTAAAAAAAAGATGACTAAGAAACCTAAAAGTTTAAAAACTTAATAATTCCTAATTAGTTGATGTCTAAACTATATGAAGAATTTGTACAGATGCACCTTTTTCAAAACACTAAAAATTCAATTATAAGACAAAGAGTTAAGCAGGCTACTCATAGAGCAAGAACTATGAAGTAGACAGTCACTAAATACACATGATCAGTTTCATTTGTAAAATCAGAGATGAGTTATTGTTCAGTGGAGGAGTATTCGCTTAGCAGGCACAAGGCCTTAAGTTTACCCCCTAGTAGGACAAAACAAAGTAGCCAACCAACCAAACCCAGTGAAATTTTTTTCAATCAGTTCTATGGCCATTATAAAAATAGATCTACACATGCCAGTGTTAGTGTAATGAAATAACTCTTAGGCACTGCTATTGGAGATGTATTAGCACAGCATTTCTGAATGAATAGTATGTCATTTGTTTCTGTGTTTTAAACCTTTGAGTATCTACTTCTCCATCTAGATTGAGGGGTGAACAAAATATAGCACAGCTTCTCATGAGGTGTCATAAATAGGTAGTAAGATCATAAAATTGAGCCCTCAAAAGTTTGGACTTTTTATAGTGTCCCTCAGTTTTATATGTTCCTTTTATGTGTTTAGTATTTTTCAGAATCTTTGCTTGAGTGATCTAGTTCATCTGCTTTATCTTCAAGTCCAGATATTCTTTTCTTCTATTTGATACTTTCTACTGGTAAGAATTTCCTGAGTTTTCTAATTGAATTATTGAGTTTTCTTCTGTATTTCTGTCTCTTTGCTGAATTCAGTTTTTCAAATTCTAAATTGTCTTTATCACTTCATGTTTACATTTTCTTGTTACCTTAGTTTTATTAAGCTATTTTTCTTGTCTTCTTTAAACTTGAATTCTTTGATAAAATTTATGCTTTTGCTTAAAATTCTATATCCTGGGGTTTATTAGGGTTAGTGGGTTTCAGGGGAACATAATGTCTTCACCTTTTATATTATTTGTATTTTTGTGATGTGAACTGGGCATGCAGACTTCTTTTCTTGGTTGTGTGTTATATGAGACTCAAGCTTTCCCAGTTGGACCAGTGCAGGAGCTAGGCCAGAGACAGTCTAGGAGTTTGGGAGTATAAATGTGGCTTCAGGGCTGGTGATAGACAGGGCATCTTAGCAGGCAACGGTGGTATATGCGCATGGTGTTAGGCTGAGGTGACCAGGCATTTCACCTGGTCTGCAAGTGGCTGCTGCAGGTGTATGTGCAACTGTAGGACCCAGGAAATGCTAGCACCTAGGGTGACCTTTTATGTTGCCTGAGTGCTAGCAGGCACATGGATTCCAAAAGTGTAGGAAATGCTTACAGTGTGCACTGGTGTTTTGCCTGCATGTGTGTCTTAAGATGTTGGAACTCCTGGAGCTGGAGATAGTTAAAACTAGAGTTATAGTGAACTGCTACATGGGTGTTAGTAATTGAACATGGGACCTCTGGAAGAGCAGCCAATCCTAACCACTTAGCCATCTTTCCAACCCCTAAATTTAATTTTAATTGGGACATAATACATGCTCATGAGTTACACTGATAATTCAGTACATATGCAACATATAATGGTCAAATCAGGGTAATTAGCATTCTCTAGTCCTTCAGCTGTGAAAAAATGCATGTCCAAAAAATAAAATTGAAGTGGTTGTGGTGGCACAGGTCTTTAATCCCAGCACTTGGGGGCACAAAGGCAGGTGGATCTCATTGAGTTTAAGGTCTACAGAGTGAATTCCAGGACCCAGGACAATGTAGAGAGACCCTTTCTCCAAGGGAAGGAAGGAGGGAGATAGTATAAAAGAAATCCTACCCAAATGTGTACAAATTGTTTGTCTCTGCATGGTAGGATAATGCGTGATTATTTTCTGTTCTATTTTCCAAATGTTCTGTAATGGACCTGACTTGTTTTGTATCAAAGTAAACATGCAGTTTAAGATTCCATTTATCATTTCCCTTTTGCTGTATCCTTCCAGTTTCTCAGGGAGCAGCTGCTAGAATTTGAACTGCTTTCTGCCCATGGGGCTTGACAAAATAAGATGCCTACATGTAGCAGGTAACTTTAGCTTATTTGTCCTGTGCTCCTCCACAGTGTATACTGAGCACATAGAAGTTGAACCCTTATGAGGTTAAATCATGTAGAGCTTCTACTCTTTTCCCAACTCATAGCAGTTCATGAGTAAAGTTAAGAAGAATTGGAAATTTATGAAAAATACAAAGATTGGCTGTGGCAAATACACCATAAGCACCTTAAGGGGGAAAGGTTTATTTTGGTTCATGACTGAGAATATTCTGTTCGTCATGACAAAGAAAGTCTGGTGGTGGAACTAGCTCCTGTCTGTAGTCAGTTTCTCTGGCCAGGGTCCCACAGTCATTTAGTCCTAAATAATCACACAAAGTCTTATATTAATTATAAATTCTTTGGCCTATGGCCCAGGCTTATTACTTTCTTTTTTGGGGGGGTAGTGAAATATCAGAGAGATAGAGAAACAAGCCATGGCATTTTTCACCTAGCCAACTCCTCAGGCCTCCATAAATCCTCTGAACACAAGCTTCTCTGTCCTCAATCTACAAGGAAAGTGGCAGAAGAATTTAACTCCTCCCTTTTCTCCCTCCACCCAGCTGTCTTACTTCCTGGTTTAACTTTGCCAGAGTTAGGATTCAACAAAGGTGTATACCACAACCACCTGGCTCTGTTAGGCCTTGAACTTCTGCCTCTTGAATTAAAGGTATGGGCCACTATTCCCTGAACTTCACAGTTTGGCTCTGAGGGTAATTCTGTTCTCTGATATTCCAGACTATTTTTATTCAATATACAATATATTACTGAAGTACCAAGGACTTGCCTCCATTTTGAGCAAAAGTCCCTGATCCTTAGCTTGAACAGGCCTGAGTTAACAAAGTACAAAACAGGAGATTACCTAGGGCTATCTGATAGCAGACAATTAGTCAGGGAAAGTCCCAACACCAGAGATAGCCTAGGGCAGTCTGCTAGCCATTGGAATGTCCCAGCCCTGGAGGTAGTCAATTGAGGAAGGTTTTAAGTGCAGCTCCTGGCTAACATAACAGAGGAATTCTGTAAAACAAGCTAATCAGAATTGTATCTGTGTTGAGACTAATTGATGTGTAACCTCCTGGTTTTTGCCCTTAAACCCAGCTTGCTGAGGGGCGGTTATCTCCACAGGCTGCTGCTGTAAGAGCAACTATGTGCTTGCTTGTACTGGGTTCCTGCCTAGGCTAGTAACTTTTTAGTAAACCTTGCTTTTGCATTCCAGAGAGTTCATGTCTCTGGTGTTCTCTTTGTAGGTCTTGCGATCAGGGCATAACATCACCACATCTGCCTAGGGCAGCTACAGCTTGCATGGTGGCTTTTCACATGGCATAGATCAGGAAGCAGAAAGCTTGGGCAGGAAGGTATACCTAGCTATAACCTACAATGCTTGCTCCTACTTAAGCCATCCATACCCCAAAGGTATTATTATCTCTCTTTATTATCTCTCAAAACAGTGCTCACCATCTGGGGACGAAGTATTCAAGCTTATAAACCTGTTGTGGGTATTTTATATTCTAAGCATAACACTGGCTTTTCTATACTGTATGTGCTACCAGCGCATTAGTCACTTAGCTTCCTGGGTTATCTGATTGACTGGAGTGTCACAGTGCTTAGGCAATTTGAATATGCCAAGAATATGTCAAGCCTCAGAGTACTACCTGTAAAAGGTGAAAATTTACAACTTAATAAGGAATAAAAATACATGTATGCTGAATTTGTGAAAATCTATTATAAGAATGAAACTGTTTGTATAAGGTTTGGTACCATCCAGTGGCAATAGAAACATGTCCCTAGAGATAAAGAGGATTACTGGGAGTGAAAAAGTTCCAATGTCTTCAGATCCTTATTAGTATTTGTTTGTCAGTCCTTTGTATTTTAGCCCTACTGGTAGATATGGAGTGGTGTTTTATTGTTTTCATCTTTCATTTTCCTAATGGCTAATGATTTTGAGCATCTTTTCTTTATTTGTTTTTACATAGAAGGGATTTTAATTTTTATTATGAATAAAGTCATATTTTTTATCCCTTGTTCAAACTCCTTCCCCCCCCTCCAGCCCCTCCCAATCACTCTCTCTTCTCCTTATCACTTTATCTCCTCCTCAATAAGGGCAGGAGGTCCCAGGGACCCAATGTGGCTCAGTTCAGCATCTACTCCAGGCAGATCTGCTTTCTTCCCCCCAACATCAAGACTGGGTCAGGTGTTCCCCTGGAGGGAATGGGCTGCAAGGAGCCAGTCCAAGGTGTTTCAGATCCCAAGCTGTTCAGTGGTTGTGGTTTGCAGTTTGGACATGCTTTGCTTTTTGTTTAAAGTCCACTAATGAGTGAGTACATCCCCTGCTTATCTTTCTGAGTTTGTGATACCTCACTCAGGAGGATATTCTCCAAATCCATCCATTTGCCTGCAAGTTTTAGGATATCATTTTTTCTTCCTGCTGGGTAGTATTCCATTGTGTAGATGTACCACAGTTTGTTAATCCATTCTTCAGTTGAGGGGCATCTAGGTTGTTTCCAGGTTCTTGCTATTACAAATAATGCTGCTATGAACATAATTGAGCTAATATATTCGGATTGTGAATGTGCGTCTTTAGGATATATGCCCAATAGTGGTATTGCTGGGTTCTTAGGGAGATTGATTTTCAGTTTTCTGACAAACTACCATACTGCATTCCAGAGTGGCTGAACAAGCTTACACTCCCACCAACAATGGAGGAGTGTTCCCCTTGCTCCACAACCTGTCCAGCATAGGCTGTCATCTGTGACTTTTATCTTAGCCAAACTGACAGGTGTCAGGTGGTATCTCAAAGTTGTTTTCTTTTGCATTTCTCTGATGGCTAAGGATGTTGAGCACTTTTTCAAGTGCCTTTCAGCCATTCGTAATTCTTCTGCTGAGAATTCCCTTTTTAGTTCTGAACCCCATTTTTTGATTGAGTTATTTAAGGTTTTGGGCTCTAGTTTCTTGAGTTTTCTAAACTTCTACAGCTGATAAACACCTTCAGCAATGTAGCAGGATACAAAATTAACTCAAAGAAATCAGAAGCCCTCCTATACACTAAAGAGAGAAGAGCTGAGAACGAAATAAGGGAAACATCACCCTTTATAATAGCTGCAAATAGCATTAAGTACCTTGGAGTAACTATAACCAAAGAAGTAACAGATCTGTTTAACAAAAGCTTTAAATCACTGAAGAAATTGAAGAGGATATCAGATAATGGAAAGATCTCCCATGTTCCTGGATAGGTAAGATCAACATAGTAAAAATGGCAATTCTACCAAAAGCAATCTACAGATTCAACACACTTCCCATCAAAATGCCAACACAATATTTCTTGGACCTTGAAAGAACAATACTCAACTTGGAATAACAGGAAAGCCAGGATTGCCAAAACAATTTTACTCAACAGAAGAACCTCCGGAGGCATCACCATCTCCAACTTTAAGTTATACTATAGAGCTACAGTAATAAAACCAGCCTGCTAGTGGCATAAAAACAGACTTGTTGATCAATGGAATCGAATTGAAGATCCCGACATTAACCCAAAAACCTATGAATACCTGATCTTTGATAAAGAGGCCCAAAATATTCAATGAAAAAAGATAGTATCTTTAACAAATGGTGTTGGCATAGGTGGTTGGTAGTGTGTAGAAAAATGCAAATAGATCCAAGCCTGTCACCCTGTTAAAAACTCAAATCCAAGTGGATCAAAGACCTCAACATAAACCCAGCCACTTTGAACTTGATAGAAAAGAAAGTGGGAAATACACTTCTATGAATTGGCACAGGTACCAACTTCCTAAATATAACACCAGTAGCACAGACACTAAGAACAACAATCAATAAGTGGGACCTCCTGAAACTGAGAAGCTTCTGTAAAGCCAAAGACACTGTAAATGGGACAAAATGACAGCCTACAGAATGGGAAAAGATTTTTACCAACCCTACAAGTGACAAAGGACTGATTTGTAAAATATATAGAGCATCTTTTTATAGGCTTTTGGAAAAACATCTATTGAATTATTTCATGTTTGGTTGTCCTTTCTCATATTATAAATGTACTTTTTATATTTTTAATATATCTCTTATTGGTGATATAATTTTACATTCATAGTCTCCTGTGAACTGTCCCATATTTGAAACACAGAAATTTTAATATTTTTTAATTAGATCCCTTTTAAGGCAGTTAATTTAATTTTATTAACATTTTTTCATTTATTTTACGTACTGATCATCATTCCCCTCCTTTCTCTCTTCCTGTTCCCTCTCTCTCAACTCTCATCTACCCCTCTCCCCATCCACTCCTCTTCCCTCTCTATTTAGAAAGGGTCATGCCTCCCAAACAAAGCTTGGCCCGTCAAGTTGAGGCAGGACAGAGCTCCTCCTGCATTAAGGCTGGGTGAAGTATTGCAGCATAGGGAACAGGTTCCCCAAAGCCAGCTAAGCATCAATGACAGATAGGCCCTGCTTCCACTCTTAGGAGTCCCACAAGAGGACCAAGCTAGACAACTGTCACAAACGTGCAGAGGGCCTAAATCAGTCCCATGCAGGCTCCCTAACTGTTGATTCAGAGTCTGTGTGCTCCCATAAGATGGATGCCTCTCAGCCAAAGAATGGATAAGGAAAATGTACATTTACAGAATGGAGTTATAAAAAACAATGACCTCCTGAAATTTGCAGGCAAATGATGGAACTAGAAAAAAATCACTCTGAGTTAGGTAACCCAGACCCAGTAATACATAGTATGTACCCAATCATAGGTAGGTGTTAGCCATTAATTAGAGGATAGCCAGGCTACAATCCACAGCTCCAGAGAAGCTAGGTAATAAGGAGGGCCCAAAGAGGGACACATGGTTTCCCTGGGAAGGGGAAAATACAAGAGATCTTCTGAGTAAACTGGGGGCAGGGGTGTGAGGGTGGGGATGGAAACTTGAGATAGTGAGTTGGGCAGGCTGGGCTTGGGAGGAGAGTTGGGGTGGGGCAGAGGAGGAGAGTAAGGAAACAGAGGTCTTTATAGAAGGGTCCATTTCAGGGTTAGGGAGAAACCTGGTGCCAGGCAAACTCTCAGGGATCCACAAGGGTTAGGGTTAGGGATCCACAAGGATGATCCCAGCTAAGACTTCTGGCAGTAGTGGAGAGGGTACCTGAACTGACCTTCTCCTATAATCAGATTGGTGACTACCCTTATTGTCATTAGAGAACTTTCATCTAGTAAGTGATAGAAACAGATGCAGAGATCCACAGCCAAGCACTGGGCTGAACTCCAGGACTCTTCCTGAAGAAAGGGAGGAGGGACTGTATGAGCCAGGGGGCCAAGTTCAAATTTCTTTCTGAAGAAAGAGAGGAGGGATTGTATGGGCCAGGGGGCCAAGTTCAAATTTCTTTCTGAAGAAAGGGAGGAGGAATTGTATGGGCCAGGGGGCCAAGTTCAAATTTCTTTCTGAAGAAAGGGAGGAGGAATTGTATGGGCCAGGGGGCCAAGTTCAAATTTCTTTCTGAAGAAAGGGAGGAGGGATTGTATGGGCCAGGGGGCGAAGGTCAAATTTTGAATTTTTTTTATCTAATTGTCCAGTTTATCCAATTGCTTCCTTTATTTCTAATGCTTTTGGTATCTTGTATAATAAAATTTTGCCTAATCTGGAGGTCATGAAGAAGTTCTCTATTGCTTTCTTCTAGGAGTTTTATGTTTCATATTCTTTCAGTTAGGTATGTAATATATTTTGAGAGTTTTGCATGTGGATATTGTTATACTGGGAGCATATGATGAAAATACTATTCTTTGTCTATTTTATGTTCATAGTAACCATATAAAATCAAGACATAAAATGTTTGCATATTTATTTCTGGACTCTATATTTTAGTCTACCAAGCTATACCACTTTGTTTTGATTACTGTAGTTTGGTAACTTTTGAAATTAGGAAGTGCACTTTAATTTTTTTTCTTCATAGATATTGTTCTGGATCCTCTTTGCTTATGTTCAATCATGTCATTTTATCTGGAATCCTTTTTTTGTCATGCTTCTTGCTTGTTTTTAACATTTTTATTTTACATATCCCTCTTTTTATCTTTTTGTAGTGCTAGACAAATATGCTATCACTGGATTTTATCAAACCCCACCCTTACTTGTGACATTATTTATTGTTTATTTGCTCTTTTGTTTTCCAGATTAGTGCTTCTTATAATATTTCTAATCTTTTTTTCAAGTTCTCTAATTTTATTCTTAGCTTGTACAACTTACTTTATGCTATATCTTGTATTTTTAATTTTTTTAAATTCTATTTTGAAGGAATTTACTTTTTAAAGTTTAATATTTATTTGAATTTTATTTCTTGTATATTGGATGTTTTGTCTGTATGTATACCAGTTCACCACTTGCATGATTGGTTCTTGAGGAGGCCAGCAGAGGCTGCTGGATACCCCTAGGACTGGAATTGATGTTGTTTGGGAACCGTCATGGGTTCTGGCAATTGAATTCTGGGTCCTCTGGAAGAGCAGTTAATATTCTTAGTCACGGGGCTATCTCTCTTGCCCCTACACTTTTACTTTTGATCTGTTTTATAAGCAGATCTTTCTGTGTCATCCCTTGTTTACAGAGCTGTTATTCTTTTTTGTTTGTTAGGGTATTTGATATAGTTTTTATGTCTCTTGTAGCCAAGATTGGCTTTCGACTTGTTATATAGTTGAGGCTACTATCTTGAGATCCTATTTTATGACTTTTAACACTGTTGAAGTATGTGTGTAGAAAATGCATATATTCTAAGTGTACAACCTGGTATATGTATATATATAAAACTGAACATATCCATGTGAATTTGTGTCCACAAAGCTATCATAGTAGAAAGACAGTTGAGTTGTATTAAAATTCTAGTTCTAGCCAAATATGGTGGCACATGTTTGTAATATTAGTACTTGGGTGCTGAAGAAAGAAAGTCTCGAAAAAACCCAAAATGTTTGAATTCAACATTGTTTTTCTTCAGTGATTTGAAAAACTTACCTCTATTATCTTTTTGCATTCAATATAGCAATGCACTTAGTATAGATATGGAAAAGTCTGATACCTTTTGGTTTTCTTAATGTGTTACTTTTTGTGAAGTCTTTTAGAATATATTATTTTACTTTGCTTTAAAAATATTTATGTATATGGATATTTTCCATGGAGGCTGGAAAAAGGGCATCAATCCCTTGGAACTGGAGTTACAAATGATTTTGAACTTCTATATTATTAGTACTGGGAATTGAACCCAGGCCCTCTGAAAAAGCTCTAAGGGCTCTAAATCATTGAGACATTGCTCTAGCTCACCCCACCCCCCCATGATATTTTTAAATGTTATTGTGGCTGTATTCAGGAGATAGGTTTTTTTCCTCTTATTTTTCCTCAGCACTTTATGGGCTCCTCCAACATGAGCTCTTTCATCTTTAATTTTTGACACTTTATAGGTATATAGTTCTTTTCATTTCAGCTTTTTCTTTTTCTTGGTCTCTTATTGAATACATGTTAATGTGGACTGTTTTGTTCCTTTATTTATTTTCATAGCTAATATTTCCTTTCTGTGTTCAAAGTTCTTATTCTCCTGTATCTTTTCCTAGCCTCTTTCTTCCTAGGTTGCTTACTCTGTCTTCTTGCCTCAGACATATGTTCTTAGGTAATTTCAATAAGAGATTTATAGAAAGTCAGTCCAGCTTCAATTTAGTTTGGCAAGTCCATGAATGTATCCTTCCCACCAAACAGATCAAAATGTGTAACCACTGTTCTTTGAGCACAAGGACTATGTTTTTTCCTGTCATTCAGTAAGCCATGTCTGAAATTTAGGTTGTATGCCCACAGAGGATGAAACTTGCATGTGAGTAAGCACAAGTCTTACATACTGTTTTCTGAGATTTAGCAACAGTTTTTGTTTTAGTTTTTCTTTAGGTTCCACAGTTGGGTCAAAATTGATTCAAATTCTGTAAGCTTAATTATCACTTTAGTAAGAGCTGCCGTGTTAACAGAAAAAAGCAACCTAGATGGTGCAAGATGACAGTTACTAAATTCTAAATTAACTAGGTCCAATGAATTGCTGATATTGCTAGTAGTTGTAGTGTTAGGGGTAAATATATTCAGTCTGCTTCTTATTGACTGTATAGCCTTAAGCAGTCTCTGAGCCTGGGTTTCTTTTTCTTTTTTTTTAGATTTTATTTATTTATGTATACAGTATACAGTACCAGATGTCTAGATGTCATTATAGATGGGCTTGAGCCACCATGTGGTTGCTGGGAATTGAACTTAGGACCTCTGAAAGAACAGTCAGTGCTCTTAACCACTGAGCCATCTCTCGAGCCCCACTCCTGGGTTTCTTGTTTGTGAAATGGAAACACTAATAACAAAAATAGAGCCCTCTATTGGAGGGGTCTAAGAAGGAAATGATATAATGTAGTATATTGTGCCTTGTGCTTGCCAAGTAGTATGTACTTAAGGAATAGTGGCCATAGTTATTTCTACTAAAGCAATTATTGAATAGCTATTCCTAATAAACTATATAATATAAACATACCTTAATAAGCCAAGTTCAAAATGAGACTATGAAATGTAATAAATCAGTGGATTTGCTATACTATTCTGAACTGAACTAGCAGGGATTTTAGTGTAGATGATGGTAGTATTTCATAATATTTGTCTTACTATGGCATTTATTTCTGCATCTGTCTGTTTTAGGTTAAAAGCATAAGGACCATATGTTTTGAAATCATTGTTCTGTCCAATGTCCAAGACAAAACCCATTTTTTATATTGCAAAAATGAGTTCCATTTAACAAGGTTGTGGGGACAATTTACAGCACTGTTTGTTTAACTCTATTTGAAATTTGAGTTTAACTCTATTTGAAACTCTAGTTGAAATTTAATTGTGTGTGTGTGTGTGTGTGTGTGTGTGTGTGTGTGTGTGTGAGAGAGAGAGAGAGAGAGAGAGAGAGAGAGAGAGAGAGAGAGAGAGAGAGAGAATATGTTGTAGCAAGCATTTCCATCTTCTTGATGCAGAGTCCTATTTCTTTCACTGTATAACATACTTTAGCTAGCCTGTGAGCTTCTGGGAAAATTTCCTGTCTTTACGTTCTGTCTCATTTTTAGGAGTATTGAAATTACAGATGTGAGCTCATGGCACCTGACTTTTTGCATGGGTTCAAGGGATCAAACTCAGGTCATTAGGCTTGCATGGCTAGTGCTTTTACCTGCTGAGCCACCTCCTTGGTCCAAGGTTTGTTTACTGTTAAAACATTCTAAAGTGACTTGAAGGCTTTAGGTACTTCTTTTCAAGGCAGCTTTAAAAATTCAGCTCTTAAAATGCTTCTAGGAGAGCTGTCAGATTTCTTACTGGCGTTTTGTGAAAACAAGTGTTCTAACTATTGTATGATTTATGGTTACCTTTTAGAATTTTTGAAGTGTAGTTGAAAAGAAGAGTTGATATTTTTAGAAAAAAAGTAACAGATTTTCAGGTCTTAAATACACCTATGAAAAAATGAAAGGGAATAAAATTAAGATATTTGTAAATGTGTTTGTTTTGAGCGTGAATTTATAATGTATTTTGAAAATGTTCCCACCCCCTTTTATTTGAGGAGCTGACTCAGTTGGTTTGGGTCATAGTTATATCTACTAAAGCAAAATAACTATGGCCATATCAGAAAAAGACAGTTCCATTTTGTTACATGTCCTTGTACAATTAGCTATGAGGAGATAATGGAATAAGGGTTAGCACTTTTCTCAGGCTTGAGTGACATTAGCAACACTAAATTATCAATTAAAAAGAAGAAAGAGAAATCAATGAACATATAAAAAGAGAAACAAAACATAGGTTAGCAACTAGACAGAAAAGCCACTATTTTGAGGGGAGTAGTAGACTGGTATCAGAAATTACAACAAAGGCCTGTTTTTTTCTCCCCTATATCTTTAGTAGAAAGGAGCTTTTAGCATGCTGGAAAGACAATGTGTAGGTAAACATTTTAAAATTCACAGAACCAAATATCTTTTTAAATGTTCTTTCTCATTCTAGTGCTAATAGGAACTCATTAGGATTATTTGTAAGCTCTGAACTTAGATTTGTGTTTATATTGATAATGTTTTAGTCTACACTTCTTATAAGTAAATTATATATTGAATTTCATATGTAACAGATGCCCAGTATCAGCCTTTGCTGGAATGCTTATAAAGAGAACTGAGGTGTGTTTGGATATGACCTATATAATAAGCCTGATAGAATGACCCACATGACTGCTGTCATCTATGAATTTAGGGTAATTTTCCAGGTGATTTAATAGCAATCTGACACATCCATAGAAAGCTACAGACATAAATGAACATTTATAGAGAAATATAACTAAACAAAGTGGTAAAACTACCACTGATTCAAATTGTCCAGCCCTGAAAATCAGAGTGTAAATGTTGCTTGAAGATTCTTTTCCAAGTAAACACAAAAGAGTAAGGCTATCACTTACCCAAATTTGAAACTATAAGGTAACAGAAAGTAGTAGAAGTTCAATTCTTCATTATTTGACTTTTCTCACATTATCTTAGGATTCTGCTGGTGATGGAAAATGTGTGATAATGTCTCCATTCTGTGTCTTAGGCTTTCTATTGCTGTGAAGAGACACCATGACCACAGCAGCTCTTATGAAGGAAAACATTTAATTGGGGTGACTTATATTTTCAGAGATTTAGTTCATTATCATCATGGTACTACATGGTGACATGTAGACGTGGTGCTGGAGAAGGAAGCAAGATCCTGCATCTTGACCCCCAGGGAACAGGAAGTGGCACTGGGCATGACTTGAACATGTATGCAATCTCAAAGCCCACCTCCACAATGACTTCCTTCAATAAGACCACACCTACTTCAACAAGGTCACATCTTCTAATTGTGCTGCTCCCTATGGGGACATTTTCTTTCCATACCACTAAAGTATACATAAGCATAGTATGGCTGGAAACCTTATGAGTAATGTGAGATTGATACAAACTTTTTGAAATTCTTGGGATTTTAGCCTACTGAAATAATTTATTATTATAAATGGGCTCTTAGTAAACTTACTCAGTATGATCATTTGTTTTTGCTCCATAGTAGTTTCCTTTCTTTAAAAGAAGTTAATTCTAACTTTTTTACTATTTAGTCATTTTTGTTCTTGTTTTTTTTCCTCCTGTGATTCTGGCAAATAAATCAAGAGCCTTGCACATACTAGGCAAGCCAGCACAGAACCACACTGAGCTTATACATTCATCCAGGTTACTGGCTTTAATGAACAAATGTTTTATAATTTGTTGTTGTTACTCTACTAGCAAGCACTGTGGGACCTCATACCAGAAGTTAAAATGTAAGGAGCAGTAACAAAGTTTCATATTGACAAAATTTACACAGGTAAATGATTTTATGCTAATGGGACATGGCAGCTTACTCCCAGAAATTCACCTAACTAAGCATTCCAAATCCTGAGAAGAATCTTCGCTAAATAAGATTTTTTTTTTTTTGCTGATGTTATGTTTCAAAAATATTAAAATTGAAAGGTAAAAGGAAAAATACTTGAGGAAGAGAGGGAATCTGTAAATATACTTGTATGATGTATTTTTTTGTTATGGTACTAGTAGAGACTTATTGCATTTATTTCCTTGTATGTGGGTATACTATTAATCAGGTTTTTTCTTTTTCTTTTTTTTTGTTGTAGCATATCTGTGGTATCATTTCTTTTTTTTCTTTTTTTCCTTCTTTATTTTGTATTTATCAAAAAAACAGTAAAATGAATTTAAAATGCGGAAAAGTTAATAACTATAAAGAGGATAAGAATCATAAGCATGGCTTATCAAGGGTGGTAATGCAAATAAGATTGCTACACATATATTTACTTTGTGTTCAGCTTTCCCTCTGAATTTTTTTTTCCATCCCTGTATATCCTTGTTCAAGGTCCCTTCCCCCTCCCACCACATCTGGTCATTTTTCTTCTCTGCAACTATTTATTTAAGTTGGTATTTACGTGGAACTACAGACAGTTGTTAGCTGCCATGTGGGTGCTGAGAATTGAACCCAGGTCCTCTGGAAGAGCTGTCAGTGCTCTTAACCACTGAGCCATCTCTGCAGCCCAGGTTTTTTTCTTTAGAGTCACAGAATTTGTGGAAAGAATCTCTCTCTCTTTACACACACACACACACACACACACACACACACACACACACACATATATATGGAATTTGTTGGACTGCCTTAAAGGCTGCAGTCCAGCTAATCCAGTAATGGCTAGCTGTGAGTCGATAGTTCAAGAATGTAGTAGTTGCTCGAGAATCTAGAGTTTCTCAGTCCTACTAGGCTAGATGTCCCAGTTGGTATTCAGTATATGCTATAAATCCTGAATAAGTAGGTTCCAAAGCCAGTGAAGGAATGAATTGCTAGCAAGGCAGAGGCGAGCAAGCAAATAGAAAGCTTTCTTCTTTCCATGACCTTATACAGACTGGCAGCAGAAGGTGTGGCCCAAGTTCAAGGTATGCCTTCTGGCCTCAAGATGTGGATCAAAGGCCTGTGTCTTCCATCCTTAAGATCCAGATCAAAGATGTATGTGTTTCTGCCTCAGTGTTCTGGGGGTAGAAACAGAGTCACCCACTTAAAACCAAGCAGAAAATCTTTCATAGATGTACCCTTCATTTTTGGATTGTAGTTCATTTCAAATATAGTCAAGTTGACAACCAAAAATAGCCACCACAATAGGGGTACATGCAAATGCTATGACATATGTGTGAAGGTCAGGGGACAACTGGTGGTGTTAATCCCACAGATGTGAGGAAAAAGACTCATACAGTCACCCTTGATAAGTCATGCTTATGATTTTTATCTTCTTTATAGTTATTGTTAACTTATCAGCATTTTAAATTCAATTTACTGTTTTTCTTGATAAATACAAAATAAATAAAGAAAAAAAAGAAAAATGCCACATAATTTCATTCCTATATTGAATGCTAAAAATGTAAGTATGTAGGCACACCGAGTAGAATGGCAGTTATTGGAAGGGTACAAGGAAGCAAGGGAAATGGACAGGTATTGACCAAAAATTACAAGATGCCACAGTATAAAATAAGGAAGGCTAGTACCGCACCATCACTGTTGGTAGCAATTTCATATTTTTTAACTAAGAATTTTAGAAAATTTTTACTTTAATTTATTATATGTGTATCGATGTTTTGCCTGCATGTATTTTTGTGCATTGTTTGCATATAGTGCCTTTTGAGGTCAAAGAGGGGCATTGGATTCCCTGTAACTGGAATTATAGATGCATGTGAGGTGCCATGTGAGTTTTGAGAACTGAACCTCGAGGTCTTCTGTAAAATAGCCAGTGCCACTAATCACTGAACCATTTCCTCAATACCATTAATTCCATATTGTGTATAAGAAATTTGCTAAGAGTAGATTGGAGGTAATCTGATCTCATACAAAAAGGTAACTGTGAAGACATAGTCATGCTATTAATTAGCATGCCTGTGATAATTATCTCCTAATTGATCATATTGTACATCTTAATATGAGCACTGCATGATGCTGGGCATAGTAATTGGAGGGGTATTGCTTTGTTTTATATTTGGCTTCTGTGTGATATTTTTACATAAAATTAGCTTTACTATTGTTATATTCACGTAAGTGTTTTTTTATAATTATGAATAAAGTCACATTTTCTATCTGTGTATATCCTTGTTCAAGGTCCCTTCCCCCTTTCACCCCCTCCAGTCACTCTCTGTTCTCCATATCTCCTCATCACCTCCCCAGCAAGGGCAGGAGGTCCCAGGGTCCCAATATGGCTTAGTTCAGCATCCACTCCTGGCATATCCAGTTTATTCCCCCCAACATCAAGACTAAGTCAGGTGTTCCTTTAGAGGGAGTAGGATCCAAGGTGCCAGTCCAAGGTGTTTCAGATCCCAAGCTATTCAGAGGTTATAGTTTGCAGCTTGGACATGTTTTGCTTTTGGCTTATTTGTTTAGAGTCTACTAATGAGTGAGTACATCCCCTGCTTATCTTTCTGGGTTTGTAATACCTCGCTCAGGAAGATATTTTCAAAATCGATCCATTTTCCTGCAAATTTTGGGATATCATATTTTCTTACTGTTGAGTAGTACTCAATTGTGTAGATGTACCACAGTTTGTTAATCCATTCTTTAGTTGAGGGGCATCTAGGTTGTTTCCAGATTTTTGATATTATGAATAATACTGCCATGATCATAGTTGAGCTAATGCCTTTTGGAGTGCGAATGTGCACCCAGAAGTGGTATTGCTGGATCCTTGGGGAGATTGATTTCCAGTTTTCTGACAAACCGCCATACTGCATTCCAGAGTGGCTGAACAAGCTTACACTCCCACTAACAATGGAGGAGTGTTCTCCTTGCTCTGCATCCTCTCCAGCATAGGCTCTCATCTGTGTCTTTTATCTTAGCCAATCTAACAGGTGTCAGGTTGTATCTCAAAGTTGTTTTGATTTGCATTTCTCTGATGGCTAAAGATGTTGAGCACTTTTTCATGTGTCTTTCAGCCATTTGTAATTCTTCTGCTAAGAATTCCCTTTTTAATTCTGAACCCCCTTTTTTGATTGGGTTATTCAAGATTTTGGGCCTTAGTTTCTTGAATTCTATATATAGTTCAGAGATCAATCCTGTAGCACTTGTAAGATTGATGAAATTTTTTTCCTATTCTGTAAGCTGTCGTTTTGTTCTATTGACTGTGTCCTTGGCTTTGCAGAAGCTCGTTTTGTTCTATTGACTGTGTCCTTGGCTTTGCAGAAGCTTCTCAGTTTCAGGAGGTCCCACTTATTGATTGCTGTTCTTAGTGTCTGTGCCACTGGTGTTATATTTAGGAAGTGGGCACCTATGCCAATGCTTTGGAGGGTATTTCCTACTTTCTTTTCTATCAAGTTGAAAGTGGCTGGGTTTATGTTGAGGTCTTTGATCCACTTGGATTTGAGTTTTTAACAGGGTGACAGGCTTGGATCTATTTGCATTTTTCTACACACTACCAACCACCTATGCCAACACCATTTGTTAAAGATACTATCTTTTTTCATTGAATATTTTGGGCCTCTTTATCAAAGATCAGGTATTCATAGGTTTTTGGGTTAATGTCGGGATCTTCAATTCGATTCCATTGATCAACAAGTCTGTTTTTATGCCACTAGCAGGCTGGTTTTATTACTGTAGCTCTATAGTATAACTTAAAGTTGGAGATGGTGATGCCTCCGGAGGTTCTTCTGTTGAGTAAAATTGTTTTGGCAATCCTGGCTTTCCTGTTATTCCAAATGAAAATGAGTTTTGTTCTTTCAAGGTCCGTAAAATATTGTTTTGGAATTTTGATGGGCAGTGCATTGAATGTGTAGATTGTTTTTGGTAGAATTGCCATTTTTACTATGTTGATCCTACCTATCCAGGAACATGGGAAATCTTTCCATTTTCTGGTATCCTCTTCAATTTCTTTCTTCAGTGATTTAAAAGTTTTGTCAAATAGATCTGTTACTTCTTTGGTTATAGTTACTCCAAGGTACTTAATGCTATTTGCAGCTATTATAAAGGTGATGTTTCCCTTATTTCTTTTTCAGCCCTTCTAACTTTAGTGTATAGGAGGGCTACTGATTTCTTTGAGTTAATCTTGTATCCTGCTACATTGCTGAAGGTGTTTATCAGCTGTAGAAGTTCCTTGGTAGAATTTTGTGGGTCACTTATGTATACAATCATATCATCTGCAAATAGAGACAGCTTCACTTCTTCTTTTCCAATTTGTATCCCCTTAATCTCTTTTCATTCTCTTATTGCTTTAGCTAAAACTTGGAGAACTATATTGAATAGATAAGGGGAGAGAGGACATCCTTGTCTAGTTCCTGATTTTAGTGGGATTGCTTTGAGTTTTTCTCCATTAAGTTTGATGTTCGCTGTTGGCTTCTTGTAAATTGCCTTTATTGTATTGAGATATTTTCTCTGTGTTCCTGTTCTCTCCAGAGCTTTTATCATAAAGGAGTGTTGGATTTTTTTGATAGGCTTTTTCAACATCTAAGGATGTGGTCATGTAGTTTTGTTCCCTTCAGTTTGTTTATATTATGACATTTCTGGTTTTATGTATTTTGAAACATCCTTGCATTTCTGGGATGAAGCCTATTTAGTGATGGTGGATGATATTTTTTATATATTGTTATATACGGTTTGCCAAAATTTTATTGAGAATTTTAGTATCAATATTCATGAGGGAAATTGGCCTGTAATTCTCCTTCTTTGTTGTGTCTTTGAGTGTCTATGGTATTAGGGTAATTTTGGCCTCATAAAAGCAATTTGTCAGTATTCCTTTGGTTTCTATAGTTTGAGGAGTAATGGTAGTAATTCTTCTTTGAATGTCTGGTAGAATTCTGCACTGAAACCATCTGGACCAGGGCTTTTATTTTGGGGAGGCTTTTAATAACAGCTTCAATTTCCTTAAGGGTTATAGGCCTGTTTAGGTAGTTAATCTGATCTTCATTTAATTTTGGTAGATGGTACCTGTCCAGAAAGCTGTCCATTTCTTCTAGGTTTTCTATTTTTGTGGAATACAGATTTTCAAAATATTATCTGATAATTCTCTGAATTTCCTGGGGGTCTGTTGTTATGTCCCCCTTTTCATTTCTGATTTTGTTTATATGGATACTCTCTCTCTGCTTTTTGGTTAATTTAGATAGGCGCTTATTTATCTTTTTTACTTTCTTAATGAATCAACTCTTTGATTCATTGATTCTTTGTATTGTTCTTTTTGTTTCTATTGTATTGATTTCAGCTCTAAGTTTGATTATTTCCTACCGTCTACTCCTTCTAAGTGAGTTTGCTTCTAATTGTTCTAAGGCTTTCAGCTGTGCAGTTAGTTCTCTAGTGTGGGATTTCTCTAGGCTTTTCATATAGGCATGTAGTGCTATGAATATTCCTCTCAAGACAGCTTTCATTGTGTCCCACAAGTTTGGGTATGTAGTGGATTCATTTTCATTAAATTCTAGGAAGACTTTGATTTCTTTCTTAATTTCTTCCTTGATCCAGAGGTGGTTCACCTGACTGATGTTTAATTTCCATGAATTGGTAGGTTTTCTGTGATTTTTGATGTTGTTGAACTCTAACTTTAGGCCCTGGTGGTCCTATATGATACAAGGGATTATTTCCATTTTTTTGTATCTGTTGATATTTGCTTCATGACCAATTATGTGGTCAATTTTAGATAAAGTTCCATGAGGAGTTGAGAAATATGTATATTCCTTTGCATTTGGGTGGAAGCTTCTGTAGATATCTATTAAATCCATTTGCATCATAACCTCTTTTAGACTCCTTGAGCCTCTGTTGAGCCTCTGTCTGGTTGACCTATCCAGGGGTAAAAGTGGGATATTGAATTCTCTCACTATTAGGGTATGAGTATTGATGTGGGATTTGAGCTTTAGCAGTATTTCTTTTACATAGGTATGTGCCCTTTTATTAGGGGGATAAATATTTAGGATTGAAATCTCCTCTTGATGATTCAGTTCGCCCTGGAGGTGGGGCCGGCCGTGCAAGGTCCCCTGTTTCAGGTGTGGCTGGAGTAGCCCTTCACAACCAAACCCTAGTCCTGTCTGCTAGGGAGATTCTGAGATCAAACTGTAGGGATTGACCCTGGTCCCAGTAAGCTAGTCTTGGTATGGGTGGTCCAGGTGCTGGAATCTGCTCACCTCTTGTAAGTGTATTTTTATTTAAAAAATTATATATTATTATTACACTTTTCTCACCTCTCAGATCCTTCCCACCTATTCATCTCCATGCCCTCTCTTTTCTCTTAAAAAACATATAAATACTTACTTTCTCTGTGTCTCCCCCATCTCCACACAAAACCACAAAATGGAAACCAGGATATTCAAGCCAGAAACCTACAAGCCAGAAATTGTCCAAACAAAGCAATGTATGGTATAAAGACTGAAAAACACCCTTGAGTTTATTTGCACCCTTGAGTTTATTTGTGTTGACTAACAACTCCTGAGCATGAGGCCTACCCTGAAGTATGGTTATTATACCCAGTGAGGCTCCATTGGTGAAAACTAATTTTTAATTTGTAAAGCAGTTATTACTTGCAGATAGCATCTTCATTGTGGATGAGAATTTGTGTTCACCTTTTTCTCTCAGCAATGGGACCTCATGTAGCTTGAACCTGTGTACCCTCTGTGTATGCTGCCATAGTTTGTGAGTTCTTTTTTTTTAGAAAAGATTTATTTGTTGTGTATACAGTATACAGAAGAGGGCACCAGATGTCATTATAGATGGTTGTGAGCCCCCATGTGTTTCCTGGCAATTGAACTCAGGTCATTTGGAAGAATAGTCAGTGCTCTTAACTTCTGAGCCATCTCTCTAGCCTGTCTGTGAGACTTATGTGCCCCAGGCTTTGCTATTTTTGATAATTATTAAAACAAAAAACTACCAACTCTTGTTCTATAATCATGGGTGTTGATTTATTGGTGACTGCCCATAATTGTCAATGCTGTTCTTCCCTTTTTCTATTCATCCATGAAGCATTTTGAATACTCAACACAGTAAAAGTCCCCTTTCCTTCATCTTTCATTTGAGAATTTTAATTACAAAGTCTAGGAATTCTACCTGCTATTCTTCTTCCTGTCCCTCCCTGTCTTTTTGTTCTATCCTCTTCCTACTCTTCACCTCTAACCAGTTTCTCAGAAGTTGGAAAGAATATCAAATTTTACAGCAGTCACAATTTTAATATTTTCAAGTTGATTAAATATGTAATAGGTATATATCATAGTGATTTCTCTTTAAGAATGTGCTGCGAGGTAAATTTAAATGTTTTGTATTTTGATCACAGATGATTAATGATCACATAATAACAGTATTCACACATAGCTTATGAATATTACTAAAATTATAAGCATCAAGGATATTTAATTGTAAGCTTACTTTTATTCCTAAAGTTTTAGGAATGCAGAATATGTAAATGACTCAAATCCTTGATGGGCTAATAATAAACTTTTAAATTCCTTTCGATTTTATGTCTTTCTCCTTTATTTCCACAATGCTTAGAATCCATCATAAGGCCTGTGTATGCCAGGCAGTTAGTTGGTTTATTATTGTCCTATGCACCTAGCCCTTTAATTCTCTTTTACTATTAGTTAACTCTTCAGATATCATAAACAATGAACATGTGTTAAATTATAAAAGTTAATTTATTGAAAAGGATTGTAAACAATAATAAGTACTAAATAAATATTGTTAGGATTATTTTTACAAAGGTTGAATTTTACCTTAAGGAAGAATAAGCATAATAAAAATAGATTTTGATTTTGTTAGGCTTTTCTCTTGGGTCTCTTTACATAGAATTAATTTTGTCTAGTAAGTCTTTGGTTTTAGTATTCATTTCATAAATCCTTACTGAACATCTACATAGAGCAAGGTATGTTTAATGATTAGTAGATGCATGCTGCTAATGGGAGAGTATGCAATATGTTCAATCACTGATTCTGTAGTAGGAAGTCAGAATTTAACCAGGTAAGTGCTTGTGATGTAAAAAAAAACTAGAGCCTGATGGGATGTGGCCAACTTCATCAAATACTTGGGCCCCAACGTTGCTCTTCCTCTCTTCGTTAGGGTGCTCTGGGAAGAAGCGCTCTGCTTCATCCCTCACGTCTCCATCCCTTTTGCTCCTAGAATCACTCATTGTACTCATAAGTTCTCTTTCCCTAATAATCTCTTTGCCTGATTATATTACAATCAGTTGTGAATAATACAGCTATAACTGGCGTCCAATGTGCAGCGCCATCAGTTGTAAATGAGTTTTGGTTTTGTTTGTGCTAGAGGTTTGATTTGTTTGTGGTGGCTTTTATCTTTTAAAAAATGACTTAGACATTTATATTAATTTTATATTGTTTGGTTTATGTTTTTGGTATATTGTTAATTTTTTAATTTAATTTATTTTTATTCTACAGCTACGTGGCTGTGGCTTAGTGGCTTGTATGTGTTTTTATATGTTGTTTTTTTGATGGCTGGATGGAGTTTGACTTAATTCTGCCCTCTATTTGTTTTGCATTTGATTTTTAAATTTATTTTTATGGCACCCAACACAGGCAAAAATAGTGTTTTATTTATAGAATTGTATATAGAGAACAATCTCACCACAGATTCCTTAAAGTTCAGTTCTTTCAGAATGTTTTTTTTCAATGATTAAGTAATTACAGGTATCCAGTGTATACATTTTAAATTTACCTGTCTTCTTAAATGGACTGTAATGCTGCCATTTTCTGCATATTGAATTTCTTTGGTATTTATGCATGTTTATCACATCTTCTAGTATGTAATTTGTTGATTCTTTTGATGTCCATCTTCCTGAATTAGGAACTTAGAAGAAACAGGAAAGTGGAGTAAAGCATGTGTAAGGTCAGTATGTGAAGAACAGCAAGGACAGCAATGAAGTGCCAAAAGAGCATTGTGATAGTTAATTTTAATTGTTGGCCTGACATAACCTAGAATCAGTTGGGATATGAGTCTTTTGCCCTGTGGGCAGGCCTGTGTGGAAGTGTCTTAGTTAATTGATGTGGGAAGACCCAGCTCACTGTAAGTGGTGTCATTCCCTAGGCATGGGTTATTGAACTGTGTAAAAGTGATGAATTCATGCTGAGTACAAGGAAGTATGCATGCATGAATGACTAGCTTTTTGAAGCTCCTGCTTTAATTTCCTCACAATAATAGACCATGGCTTGAAATTGTAAACTGAAGAAACCCCCTTTCTACCCAGGGTTGCTTTTATCAGAGTATTTTATTACAGTATCAAACATGAAACTGGAAAGACATTGAGTATGAATAGCTTGGTTTCTGTGGTGAAACTGTTAGAGAGGATGTAGAATAAGAGATATGTCAGGATAGTTTGCATATAGCTATTAATAATTTTCTTGATTCAAGGAATACCATATGCCAGATTTATTTTGTTGATTTAGCATTTTTCAGTGTGTAACATTGGTATATAATCCATTTACAGCTTAGGTAAAGCCCATTCTTTGCCTTTTGTGAGATACTAGACCTAAGAAACATTTTTTTTTTCTCACTGGGTTGATGTGCATTTTTGATAGATGTTTGTCAGTTTTAGAGATGACCATATAGCGTTACCATGGAGAAATTCTTTTTTCTTTATTTTCTTCTATTTATAATGTTTTACCTCCTTTATTCTCTCCTGTTCCATTTTTATTTTGTTTTTTTAAAATTAAAATATAATAACATGATTTCCCCCTTTTCTCCCTCCAACTCCGTATTTATTCTTCCTTGCTCTCAAAATCATGGCTTCTTTTTAATTGTCTTTCTGTGTGTGTATTTATATATTCACTAATAGATGAACAGTACTGTCCAGTTTGTTAATGTTTTCAGGGCTGATCATTTGGTATTGTATAAACAATTGGGGCCTCTTCCTGCAGAAGTCTTTTTCTACCATTTTCAACAATCCTTGGTTGTCTATAGTTCATTATCTATAGTTGGCACCCTATGAGATTTCTCTCTTCCATGTTAGCTTGTCTGTTGTTGTCTTCCTTGCTTAGGTTTTGGTTAAGTAGCCATGTTATTGAGGCTTCATGGGTTTAGCTTTCCTGAAATTTCAGGGAGCTGTAGTCACACTGCAGCTATCCTGTTCCTCTGGATCTTAGAGTCTTTCTGTCACCTCTTCCATAATGTTTCCTGAGCCTTAGGTACAAGAGTTGTGTTGCAAATGCATCTACTGGGGCTGGACATCCCATGATCAGTTGTTAACCTGCATTTTGACTAGTTGTGGTTTTCTGTAATGATCTCTATCTGTTGCAAAGAGAAGCTTCCTTGATGAAATATAAGACTTGCTTTATCTATGGATATTAAAATAAATATTTAAAATACAGTGGAGAATTTTGCTGGTTTAGTAAAGTAATGATTGTAGGTTCTCCTCCAAGATCTATGATCTCACTAGCCTCAGGAATTTGGCTAGGATTCTAGTACCAGGAACTGTTAAGCTGGGTTTAAGTCCAATTAGAAAGCTGTCATTTACCACCAAGATATGCCTGCCACCGTTCCATCCCTAAGGTTTGTCATGCCATGCTGATCTGGTTGGGGTTCATTGGAGTCATACTGTGTAGAATTATTGGTTGCTTCCCTACTAAGTAGTAGTTTTCATGGTGCCGTCTGGTACCATGAAAGCTAGTCCTAGAAGCTTTCAGGTCAGACTAACCTTAGATTCCTTCAAGTCTATGTCCAAAGTTTCTGATGTCTTCAGCAGTAGGCTTTACCTTCAATTCACAGAAGGCAACCAAGGACACCTGCAATAGCTTGTAATGTTTTGGGCTTGTCTTAGATGTCCCATGATCCAAAACTCAAGGCTGCCCCATGTTATTGGTCTCTTTTGCTCCATTATTAGCCCCCTCTGATCACATGTTATATGTATTTCATTATTTAATGCTTTTTCCTCTCCATTTCTCACTTGTTATTTCTTGTTCCTGCTTCATGGTTCCATTTTTACTTTCATAGCATACCACACAAACATTTGTTGTGTGGGGATGGAGTAGTTATAAAATCTAGGTTCTGCATGTGAGAAGAAAATATACCTCTTTTTTTTCTAAGTCTGACTCATTTCACTTAACACTGTAATTTCACTTTTTTATTGCTTTGTGTGTATGTGCCACATTTTTCTGTCTATTAATCTATTGTTAGACATCTAGCATTGTTGTAAGAGATTTCCGGGTCTGTTTAGGCCAGAAGTTCAGACCTTGCCTGCAGTGACTTTTTCCCCCAAAGAAATGAATCAGATGTTTATATTAATTTCGTACTGTTTGGCCTATGTCTCAAGCACATTACTAGCTTGCTCTTTCATCTTAATTCTATCCATTTCTAGTATTCTATCTGCCATGTGGCCTGGCCCGTGATTCACCTGGATTCCTTACATGGCTCTTCTTTGGGGGTTGAATGGAGATTGACTATACCCTCCTTCTACCTTTCTCTACTCAATTTCCTGTCTATTGCTACAATGCTCTCCATAGGCCAAAACAGTTAACTTTATTTACAAAGAACAGCCCTACCACACTTTTTCATTTTTGTCTAATCAAAAGAGAAAGTTTTTATTTTAGTATAGTAAAATTATTATTTTTCTGTTTTTTAATTTTGTTTTGAGATTTTATTTTTATTTTGTACCTTTGGGTGTTTTGCTTGCATTATATGTCTATGCATCATGTTTATGCAGTGCTCACTGAGGCCTGAAACAAGGCATTGGGTTTCTTGCTGCTGGAATTATATATAACAGAATAGTTATTAAACAAGAATTATAGTCATAATATTTAGTTTATTTGTATTTATAAAATTAAAGAGAATATTTTATTATTTATCTTATTTTTGTGAGTCTAAAGTTTTATATTTAATGTATCTTTTAAATTAACTAAGAACTTTATAATTATTAAACTTTTAATTATATCAAAGACTATAGAAGGATATAATATTATCTAAATAAACAGGAAGTGTAAGCAATTTAAGCAATTTAAGTGTAAGCAATTTTTAAATTTAAAAAACAACAGAGATGACACTTGTCTGTCTGGATAGTTATCTAAAGTTTTTTTGTAACGTTGTGGTATTATTTTTAGTCTATAGGCCTAGAGTCTTTGGTATATTTTTTAGTGATGTAGAAAATTTGGAATAGTTTGTTAGTTGTTTTTTTTGTGTGTGTGTCTTGAAGGATGTCTGACAAGGTTTTTTGTAAAGCAGGAACTTGAAGGACCATCTCAGCCTGTTTTGTCTAAGTTTAGAGGTTACCTTTTATGGAACTTGTATGTTTAGTTTATATAGCATATTATCAAGTAGTCAATATGAGAACAGTTTTTGTCTAGTGTCTAACTGTTGTTATAAAATAAATTTTATATGAAGTTTTTAAAATGTCTATTATTTTTTGAAATATGTTGGTGTTGTATTGTCTAGAAAAGTTTTAAGTTTTTAAAATATTTTAAATGTTATATTTTGTATGTCTTTGAAGTGTT
>PVIH01016070.1:0-38669 GCA_004025045.1 Sigmodon hispidus
AGCGGCAAACCACAACCACGGAACAGCTTGGGATCAGAAACACCCTGGACTGACCCTTTGGATCCCACTCCACCTAGAGGAACACCTGACTCACTCTTGAGGGAGGGGGGAAAGAACTGGATTTGGCCAGAATTGGAGACTGATCTAAGCATTATTGGGTCAGGGGGACCATAGGACTGTCTGCTCCCTGCCCAGGGAGTGGATGGGGAGTTGCAGAGGAAAAAATGACCAGATGTGTTGAGAGGGGGAAGAGACCTTGAATAAGGATATACAGGGATGAAAAAAAAAATTCAGAGGGAAAGATGAACACAAAGAAAATATAGGTGTAGCAATCTTATTTGTATTTCTTCCCTTGATCATGCTTATCATTCTTATCCTCTGTATAGTTATTGTTAACTCTTCCACATTTTAAATTCTTTTTACTGTGTTTTTTTTTGATAAATACAAAATAAAGAAGGAAAAAAAAAAAAAGAAGTCATACAGACACTAAAAGAACATGGCTGCCAACCTAGAGTTCTATACCCAGCAAAATTATCAATCACCATACATGGAATAAACAAAATATTTATGACAAAATCAGACTTAAACAATACCTATCTACCAATCCAGCCCTCTACAAAGCAGCAGAGGAAAAACTCCAAACTAAAAATCCTAGATGCACCCATGAAACCACAAACATTCAATAATCCCACAGTAGAAATCCCAGAGAAAGGAAATACATGCAAACTACCACTGAAAATAGCAGGAAATATCAATCAGTGGTCATTAATATCCCTTAATATCAATGGACTCAACTGACCTATAAAAAGACACACAGAAGATGGATACAAAAACAGAAGTCATACTTTTGTTGCATACAAGAAACACACCTCAATCACAAAGACAGACACAGGCTCAGAGTAAAGGGTAGGGAAAAGATTTTGCAATCAAAATGCTCTAAGATAAAAGCAGGGGATTGCCATCCTAATATCTAACAGAGTAGACTTTAAACTAAAATAAATTAAAATGGACCAAGATGGATATAACTTATTCATTGCAGGACAAACTGGTCAAGAGGAGATTTCAATCTTGAATATTTATGTCCCCAATATAAGGGCACCAATCTATGTAAAAGAAATACTGCTAAAGCTCAAATCCTATATCAATTCTAACACCCTAATTTTGGTAGACTTCAATTCCACTTTCACCCTTGGATAGGTCAACCAGAGAGAGAGAGAGAATCAACAGAGGAAAAAAAAAAGTCTAACAAAGGTTATGATGCAAATGGATTTAATAGATATTTACAGAAGCTTCCACCCAAATGCAAAGGAATATACATATTTCTCAGCACCTCATGAAACTCTCTCTAAAATTGGCCACATAATTGGTTATAAAGCAAATATCAACACATAAATAATTGGAAATAATCTGTTGTATCTTGTCAGACCACCAGAGCCTAAAGTTAGAGTTCAACAACATAAAAAATCACAGAAAACCTACCAACACATGTAAACTAAATATCACTCACCTGTACCACCTCTGGGTCAAGGAAGAAATTAAGAAAGAAACCAAAGTATTCCTAGAATTTAATGAAAATAAATTCACAATCTACCCAAACTTAAGGGTCACAATGAAGTAGTCTTAAGAGGAAAATTCAGAGCACTAGATGCTTATATAAAAAGCCTAGAGAAATCCCACACTAGAGAACTAACACCACAGCTGCACGCCTTAGAACAATTAGAAGCAAACTCACCTAGAAGGAATAGATGGCAACAAATAATCATACTTGGAGCTGAAACAAATACAGTTGAAACATAAACAACAACACAAAGAAGCAATGAATCAAAGAGTTGTTTCTTTGAGAAAGTCAACAAGATAGATAAACCCTTATCCATACTAACCAAAAAACAGAGAGAGAATGTCCAAATCAACAAAATCAAAAATGAAAAGGGAGACATAACAACAAACCCCCAGGAAATCCAGAGAATTATCAGATCATACATTGAAAATCTATATTCCACAAAAATGGTACACGTAGAAGAAACAGACAGCTATTGGACAGGTACCATTTGCAAAAATTAAATGAAGACCAGATTAATTACCTAAACAGATCTATAACCCTAAAGAAAATTGAAGCTGTCATTAAAAGCTTCCCAAGTAAAAAAAAAAAAAAAGCCCTGGTCCAAATGGATTCAGGGCAGAATTCTAACATATATTCAAAGAAGAATTACTACCATTACTCCTCAAACTATTACACAGTAGAAACTGAGGGAATATTGCCAAATTCCTTTTATAAGGCCACAATTACCCTAATACTCAAGCCACTCAAAGATGTAAAAAAGAAGGAGAACTACAGACCAATTTCCCTCATGAATATTGATGATAAAATTATTAACAAAATTTTGGCAAATTGTATACAACATTATAAAAAAAAATCATCCACCATGATCAAGTAGGCTTCATCCCAGAAAAGCAGGAATGTTTCACCATACAAAAAACAGTAAAATGTCATCCATCATATAAAGGAACTGAAGAAAAAAAAATATGACGCTGTAAAACCTTTGAGAAAATCCAACACTCCTTTATGGTAAAGGCCCTGGAGAGATTAGGAATACAGGGAAAATATCTACATATAATGAAGGTGATCTACAAGAAGCCAACAGCCAACATCAAACTAAAAGGAGAAAATTTCAAAGCAATCCCACTATAAACAGGAACTAGACAAAGATGTCCTCTCTCCCCTTATCTATTCAATATAGTTCTAAAAGTTTTAGCTAAAGCAATAAGAGAACAAAAGGAGATTAAGGGAATAAAAAATTGGAAAAGAAGAAGCAAAACTATCTCTATTTGCAGATGATTGTATACATAATTGACCCACATAATTCTACCAAGAAACTTCTACAGCTGATAAACACATAGAGCAATGTACCAGGATACAAGATTAACTCAAAGAAATCAGTAGCCCAGGAGGCTATACACTAAAGATAAAAAGGCTGAAAAGAGAAATAAGGGAAACATCACCATGTATAATCACTGCAAATAGCATTATATTCCTAGGAGTAACTATAACCAAAGAAGTAACAGACCTATTTGACAAAAATTTTAAATCACTGAAGAAAGAAATTAAAGAGGGCATCAGAAAATGGAAAGATCTCACATGTTCCTGGATAGGTAGGATCAAAATAGTAAAAATGGCAATTCTACCAAAAGTAATCTACAGATTCAATGTGATACCCATCAAAATCCCAACACAATATTTTATGAACTTGAAAGAACAATACTCAATTTCATTTGTAATAACAGGAAAGCCAGGACTGCTAAAGCAAATTTGCTCAACAAAAGAACCTCAGGAGGCATCACCATCCCAAACTTCAAGTTATCCTGTATAACTACAGTAATAAAAACAGCCTGCTACTGGCATGAAAACAGTCTTGTGAATCAATGAAATCAAACTGAAGAGCCAGGCATTAACCCAAAAACCTATGAACACCTGATCTTTGGCAAAGTCACCCAAAATATTCAATGGAAAAAGATAGTATCTTTAACAAATGGTGCTTGTATACCTGGATGGCAGCGTGTGGAAAAATGCTAATACATTCAAACATATCACCTTTCACAACACTGAAATCTAAGTGGATGATTAAGACCTCAACATAAACCCAGGTACACTGAACTTGATAGATAATAAAGTGTTAAATATGCTTCAATAAATTGGCACAGATGACCCCTTCCTAAATAAAACACCAGTAGCACATACACTAAGAACAACAATTATTAAGTGGGACCCCTAAAACTGAGAAGCTTCTGTAAAGCCAAAGACAGAGTCAATAGGATAAAATGTCAGCCCAAAGAATGGAAAAGTTTTACACCTACCTTACAAGTGATAGTGGACTGATCTCTAAAATATATAGAGAACAGAAAAAAACTAGAGCCCAAAACCTTGGAAAACACAATCAAAAAATGAGGTTCAGAACTAAAAAGGGAATTCTCAGCAGAAGAATTATGAATGGATGATAGGCACTTGAAAAAGTGTTCAACATCTTTAGCCATCAGATAAATACAAAGCAAAACAACTTTGAGATACCACCTTACACCTGTCACATTGGCTAAGATAAATTCACAGATGACAGCCTATGCTGGAGAGGTGGCAGAGGAAGGGGATCACTCCTTCCTTGTTAGTGGGAGTGGAAGCTTGTTCAGCAACTCTGGAATGCAGTATGGCGGTTTCTCAGAAACCTGGGAATCCATCTCCGCAAGCATCAAGCAATACCACTTCTGGGCATTATACCCTAAAGACACACATTGGCACTCTAAAGGCATTAGCTCAAGTATGTCCAAAGCAGCATTATTCCTAATAGCAAGAACCTGGAAACAAACTAGATGTCTCTCAACTGAAGAATGGATTAACAAACTGTGGTACATCTACACAATTGAGTAATACTCAGCACTAAGAAAAAATGATATCCTAAAATTTGCAGGCAAATGGATGGATTTGGAGAATATCCTCCTGAGCGAGGTATCACAAACCCAAAAAGATAAGCAGGGGATGTACTCACTCATTAGTGAACTCTAAACAAAAAGAACAAAAGCAAAACATGTTCAAGCTTCAAACCACAACCATTGAACAGCTTGGGATCTGAAACACCTTGAACTGGCATCTTGGATCCCACTCCCTCCAGAGGAACACCTGACCTAGATGTTGGGGTGAGGAAATTGGATCTGCCAGGAGTGGATGCTGAACTAATCTATATTGGTACCTCGGGGTCTTCTGCCCTTGCTGTGGAGGAGATAAAGTGATGTGGAGTTGAGCGAGTGACTAGAAGGGGCGAGAAGGGGAAAGGGAACTTGAACAAGGATATACACAGATAAAAAAATATGATTTTATTCATAAAAAATAAATTATCTATAATTTTCTATTAAAGAAAATAAAATTAAATTGTTCATATAACAAAAAAATAGCTTTATATTTGAAATATAGTATTGAATTTTCTTGGATTTAAAATAGTATAAAATTATTTATAGATGATAGTTTCTTTTCTATAATCCATCTCTTTATATGTCTTGCAAAATTATATAATAAACCCAAAATTGAGATATAAATATTAAGTGCTATTGATATAATCTTTAAATTAAAATTATAATTTTAATTACTTTTAATATACTCTAAATTGAAAGTATTTCTTTCACATCTTATACTTGCTAAGGCATTATTCAATTTTGAAAATATTCTAAATGCCCTAAAATTCACATATATTAATATATTCATACAAAATTATATGCAGTTATTATTAAAGTTGTCTTAATTTAAATTTTAAATATCTAGTACAAGAATTTTAAAACTTTCATCATTGTTTTACAATATGTGATATATGAGAAAAAATGAAAAGTGTGATTTACAGTTCATAGCATCTTAAACAGATTAGTATTGTTTGTGCATTTATGTTAATTTTAGCTTCTTCTGGTAAAAAGGGTAGGACCCAATTTCTGAATCATTATTTCTCATTCAGATAGAAGGTAATTTATAAATGAAAGACTATTTTGGTAATTCAAATATTACTTCTTTAACTTCCCTAATGGAAGTAATGTGACTGATGATCAATATCATACCTTATAGTAAATTGGCCAGTAGATAGTAATAGCAGCTCCCTCACCTACCAATTCCAACACCCACCACCTTATTTCTTAAAAAAAGTA
Organism: Sigmodon hispidus; assembly: GCA_004025045.1. Lineage (NCBI taxonomy): Eukaryota > Metazoa > Chordata > Mammalia > Rodentia > Cricetidae > Sigmodon > Sigmodon hispidus. Next base: position 5,674 of record PVIH01016070.1, read on the forward strand.
TGATTCTTTATTTGTCATTCTTACAGACTGTTATTCTTGACACAGACTTAAATATGAAAGCTTGAAGTGAGGAGAGCTTGTCTCATGGCAATATTTTTCTGAGGGTTTTCTTTAGTATCCTTCACGCTCTTGACTGAAAATAATAGCATTTTCTTCAGTTTTAGGCCTATTATTCTTATAGTATTGTTTATTCAGTGAAATGCATCAGTGTTTTTGTTGTGGGATTTGGAAAATAAATAAATAAAAATGCCATGTAATGATAACTAATTAGTTTAATACCAATTTATATTCAAATTATTCAACTAACAATAAGGGTATGATCTAGCAGTAGTGGCACAAGCCTTTAACTCTAGTCATTGGGAGGAGGAAGAAGCAAATATCTGGGTTCAAGGAGAGCCTGGTCTATAGAGCATCCTCCAGGATAGCCAGGGACCTCCAAAAAATACTGAAAAAATATTAAGGGATATTTAATTTGATAAAGAATATTCTACCTCTAATCTTTTTGTTAATACTTTAAAGGTATGTTTTATAAATGACTTACAGATTTACTAAGCATCAAAGATTAAAAGATATTTGTCATAAAAATTAATTCATTAATTTTTATTATATGTTCTCATTGAAATTTCCCTATGTGTGATATATTGTAAATATAATATAAATTTAATTAATGCCTGGTCTGATTGACTAGTATTTCCTTTAGCTATGTATGAAAAGCTTAGTAAATGTGCTGAACAGTATTCAGGTTTGTTCAGAATGTTTCTTTCCCATTGTATTTGCTTTCTTGAGAAATTGTTGGAATCTTCATACATTTGTTTTTATGAGCTTGACCCCATAATATATACACTGTTCTATTAGCATCATTCTCTGCATGTATGTTACTTACCTCTGTAATGAATGAAACAACGAAATTAGTGAAGATATAGTCAGATTGGTTTGAGAGTATTCTACTCATCTAGTTGTATTATTTCTTGATTGTTTTCATTATGATCTTGCCTTACTCCTCCTGCATCAGTTTGATAAAGAAAGGTACTGTGTGGAGAACTGTTATATAAAATTGGAATGCACTCTAAACTCTGAGAACTCCTAATTCTTACAAGAGGTTTCAGACCCCAACCAAGCCAGAGGCCCAGATCTGCCCATGGTCTCTTTCCCTCCAAAAAATAATTCTGCTGCTTATATTACTTTCATCCTGTTTGACCTATGTTTCAGGCATATTGCTAGCTAGTCTTTCATCTTAATTCAACCCATTTCCATTACTGTATCTAGCCGTGTGGCCCAGCCTGTGGCTTACTTGGATTCCTTACAAGGTTCTTTGGCTACTTAATAGAGTTTGTCTGACCCTGCCCTCCTCCTACCTGTACCTCAATTTACCTGCCTATTTTTATAATGCTTGACACAGGGCTAAGCAGTTCCTTTATTCAAGGAATGATATTCACAGCATACAGATATTACCATATCACTAATAAACAATATCTCATGACAAATTAAGAGTTGAGATTAGCTGCCTAAAAACAAGTGAGTATCCAGAACAAGAGGCAATTGAGATGTGAAGCTTGCTCACAAAAAATAAAAAGAAAATGTTGCTATCAAGAGAATGAGACTCTAATTAATGAGGTAGGAAATTTAGATTCTTAATCCACAGTCAATATGAAATAATAAATATGTGAAGATAATACATTTGTGATTTTTGTGCCACAGTCATTAACATAATTAATATTTGTATGAGTCATGGCTAGAAATAATTCTAAGAATAAAAAGTAGTTTGAAACATTATGTACTACTATATTAACTACTTCTATTATTCTTTTATAGACACTATTTATACCTAAGTTTAAAATGTTACTACTGTCCAAAGGAATTGTTATAACAACTTCATGAAGAATATACATTTTTGAATTGACATTGAAGAATGACTTTTTAAAAATAAATTTGTGCTTTTATATTTTAAACTTGACTGTGTATGACCCTATAAATTCTTTCTGCTAAAAGTAAAATGACATTATTTTCAGCTCTCCTTTACCAATTCTGTTTTGGTCCTGATTATTTGCACATTAATTCAATCATAATTTATATTATATATTTTTTAACCACGGTCCCATTTCAATATAGATACAAATTAATGAATTCTTCACAGGCTACCACATCATTCATCTGTTGACATTAGGGTCATATTAAGAAACAATCTAAGGCAAATAAGATTGCTGAACCCGTGAAGACATTTGCTATCAGGGTTGATGACCTGAGTTCATTCTCAGCTATACACAGGTTGATGGAGCTTGCCAATTCCTTCAAGTGGTCTTCTGAGTGTCAGAGATATATTATGACAAAAATATGCATATATAAATACATAAGAAATAAATAAGTTAGCCTAGAATTTTTTAAAAAAATAAATAAATTATAAATTATTAAGTATGATGATACTAAAATAATACATAATCTTAGTTTTAACATTGCTGTTAATAATTTCTAAGCTTTAAAATTATTTCACAAAATTCATAACATATTACTATGCTTATTTATAATTTATTACATTACAACTGGTTCACACAGTTGGTTTAGTAAGTTAGTACAGGAATCAAATCAAAGTGCAACATAAAAAGCCATCACAGTGGGAACTCAAATATATAGAAAACCAGAAAAGCATGGACATAAGCCTGGAAGTGAACTCCATCATGTATTTTCATGGAGACTGTATTAGTATTTACATGCAGAAACAAATTTAAGACATGATGCATAAGGTTATACTCACCACTCTATCCGGGTATGTACTAAAGGAAAACATTGCTTTATGACGTGAGCAGATGATTGTAACAATCAAATTCTGGGTCTAGTCTACTAAGGAAAATAATGATGATCTTGTAATTGAGCTATCATTAATTAATCCAAAAGTGGATTAATGAGTTTTCTGAATCATCTCAGTATCGCTGGATTCCATAGTCACGAAGATCTGTGGGGTGGGCAGTTAGAACTTGATGATTTCCTGCATTACTTTAATGCATCAATACAAGTGGAAGAAATTAGAAAAGCAGAAAAAGATTTTATTCTATAATCCCTAATTATTTAATCTTTAAGTGAATATAGGTGTAAATAATATTTAAATGTGTGATAATTTGTCCTCTTGTCTATATTTACAGTTCTTATTTTTTCTTTTACTTTTGGATCACAACCGCAATAATATATATAAAGAAACCTTTTGAAACCAAAATATGGATTTTACAAATTTATTCACTTAAAGAATGCAAATTTTCTAATTGCAAGTTATCACATTAGAGTGTGTCAATATTTCTTAAGTATGTGATATCTACTAATGTTTTATTATTGGATTTTACATTTCTTATAAAATGTAACAGTTATTTTTAAAAGCACTAGATGTAATCTTATATATAAAGAAAGAAATGTTTAACAAAAAAAATTTAACTATAGTAAATGCTATCCAGAAAAATTTAATGTAATGTTTTCCTACCCAAAACTTGCAAATTTGAAAATTGAACCATAATAATTTCATGTTACTTAGTAACATAAATAAGTGAGATGCATTTTTCTTTTTTATTTTGAATAAAGTCATATTTCTTTATCCATGTATCCCTTGTTCAAACTCCCTTCCCCCTCCTGCCCCTCCCAGTCATTCTCTCTTCTCCACATCACTTTATCTTCTCCTCAGCAAGGGCAGGATGCTGAACTAAGTCACATTGAGACCGTGAGACACATTTTTATGACACCAGGTATGAAAAGTGGAAAATGAGGCTAAGAACACTTGAAAAGAAAATGAAAAAATTATTTCAATCAGTCCTCTTTAATTTTTTGACAGACTTATGGTTATATTTATTTCTAAATCAGGGATCTTTCTTAAGAAAAGTATTTTCATAAAAATAATAATTCATATAATTTTATTTTTGAGTATACATTTGCTGTAACTTTACAAAAGTAATTAATTAAGTCATCTACTAAAAATAGTCATTCTATTCAAATTTTAACAGCAATTATCCATCAAGCAGTGATAATATACTTCAGGTATAATCACTCAGAACTATGGCACAAGAATTAATCAAAACTGGAATTAACATACTATCACTTCATCTGTCTATGCTCTTAAAATTTTTAATTCCTTAATCTTATTTGACTATTATAAAATAAATTTTTTTTGTATTTTAGGACAGTGTTTATATTTTTATTGCATGAGTTTATTCAAACAAAGTGCACAAGATTACAGTAGTGTGCTTCATCTTAATTTGTCTATAGGTGAAAATGCTATATGGATATTTTTATTTTAAAGAAGACATTAATTTTGGTTATCTATTTTTAAGATTCAATAATATATATATAAAACTATATATAAAGTTACTAAAGAAATATCCAACATGAATATAGATTGATTATAGAAGTATCGTAGATGGATAGATGATAGATAAATTCATATGCTTATAGAAAAAATACTATAATTCTTTAATATGTAAATCTTGAAATAAATGCTGCATTTCCTCTAGCTTTTGAGTTTCCTTTAAGAAGGCAAGATGAATTGTTCTTTATATGTTATTTGAGATTTATTTGATAAAAAATCTTCTATGTACACTAAGTGTACTATTTATCATTTGTCATGGAGATCTTCTTTACTTCATGTCTACTTGGTGTATCTGTATGTGTGTTTCTCCTTGATTGTGCTAGTTTTTATCTGGGATGTTGTTGAAGATTTTAATTATGACCTGTACTTGGTATTCTCTCTCATCAACACCTGTAAACAAAAAGGCTTTTTTAAAATGTAAAACCCATAAAAATCTTGTTTTCATTATCTGATAATATTGAACTATGTAAAATAGATGCCAGAATAAAACTTAGTAAAGATTGGGACTAAGTTATTATTAACAATAGAGATTTTAAAACACATTTCTAGATCAAAATTCTAAAATAAGAATAAAATATAAATAGGATAAAATTTTTCTTTCCTCTTTAAAAAGAGTAGCTTCACTTAATGTAATTTTAAGGTCACATATGAGTTCTACCTTTTTCTTTTTTTATTTTAAAATGACTCTTCTTTTTTTTTATTATGAACAAAGAAGTCACACTTTATATCCTGTATAACCTTATTCAAGGTCCTTTCCCCCTCCCAACACATCAGGTCATTCTCTCTTCTCCACAACTCCCCATCCCCCCCCCCCCATGGGCAGGCGGTTTCATGGTCTCACTGTCCCAATATTGCTTAGTTCAGCCTCCACTCCTGGCAGATCCAGTTTTGTCCCTGCAACCTCAAGAGTGAGTCAGGTGTTCCTCTAGGGGGAGTGGGATCCAAGGATTCAGTCCAAAGTGTTTCTGATCCCAAGCTGTTCAGTGGTTGTGGTTTGCAGCTTGGACATGCTTTGCTTTCTTCTTGTTTGTTTGTTTGTTTGAGCTCTACCTTTTTCAAATTTTAAAATCTATTGGGTTTTTTAAAAAATACACTGCAAATTTTTATACTGTATTTTTCAAACCTTATATATCAAACATATTTTTAATGATTTAACTATGAGAAATACATAGTATCTTATTGGTATAAATAACTAGTCAGTATGAAGGGTTCATAAATATATTTTTATTAAAGTACATTGCTGTAATATGATTCTGACCTGGACTTTCTGGGCCTAGCCTAGAGGTTCAGCCCTGCAGACCCACAGTTTTGCAATCCTACAGAGTCACAGAATCACACAAATGCTTACCTTAATTTCACTCTTTTTGACCTTGGGCCCAGGCATATAACTTGCTAGATCTTCCTTCTGAACTCAACCCTTCTTGTTCAACCATGCAGCTTGGTACCTTTTCTCAGCACATTATCTTCACTGCATCTCCTGGCAGATCCTGTGACTCTGGCATCTGTTTCTAGTGTCTGTGTCTGCTCTGGCCAGGAACCATTGACAACAAATTGCAGCCCAATGTGGGTGATATTCAACCACATAAAGCTTGAGAAAAATTTAAAAGGGTTCTAGATCACAGAATCAGAGTCAAAATCTGCTGAGAGTTGTACATCTCTCACATGAGCTGTGGTTCAGAGAAGTCCTGGTGAGGCATGTGGCATCAGGCTTTGGCAGGCCTGTGGCAGGTAGATTAAAGCAAGGCTGGTTCCTGAAGTCTCACAAAAGACTTGGAATAAGAATCAAGCTGTTTATGGTGGATTTAAGAGTTCTGTTTTTAAGGAAAAAAGGAAACAGAATCAAAAATTGATTCTTAGTAGTGGCAGCATTTTCTTGTATCTGCTCTGTTTGCTGGAGGCAAAGAGAAGTGAGACTTTTTTAACTCAAGTTTTCTGATTCAGCCTTAGAGGCAAAATACTTGTGAGTCTTTGGAGGCCCTGCTGCCAAATATCTAAATGGAGTTAATGAGCAGCAGACTGCAGCAATTTACTTGATCATTATATGAACCAGAAAATTCCACAGAAAGGTAATTGTTTATGATAATTGATTAGAAAGCTAAATTGTATGAAGCTAGATTAGGAGCTGGTGGAGGCAGGCAGCCACCCTACTGATGCCTTTAATCCTTAGCACAGCCTTGGCAGATTAAGGATGTGGTCAAAAACAGAAATAGAGGAAACTAGGTGGAAGATTAAAGGTGTGCACAGAAACAGTAATAAAGGAGGTGGGTGGAGTCAGAAATCTAATGAAGCTTTTATTTTTTTAATCCTTAAATCAAACCTTGGCAGATTAAAGGTGTGTATCAAAAATAGAGTTAGGATGGTCAACCACCCTACCCAAGCAAAAGGTAATCAGAAACAAAAGATAAGAGATATACCGTAAAGACAAATTAAACAAAAACTGTAACTAGTTTAAGGTATGTTTAAAATATACATATGTAGGCTTAAAAGAGAAAGAGTAAAAAAGGAAAAAGGATAACGAAAGTCCTTAAAAAAGAAATAGAGCAAAAAGAAATAGAAATAAGCCACTTAAAAATAGAAAATACAAAGAGTGTCTTGATACTGTATGTTATTATCTTGTCTCTATGTTTTTTTGACTACAAATGAAGTAGGTAAAGCTGCTAAAATATATTTAATTAAAAATGCTGATGGATTAATCCAACATATATTTTTTTGTAAATGTGTTGATTTTAAAACTAAAACCAAAAGATATACTACTTTAGAGAAGTGGTTGAGAAACTGTGGATTATTCCCAGTTAAAGAAAATAAAGTTTGATAGAGGAACACCCCTGAAAAGTCTCCAATAGAAATGGATGGTTCAGATGATTCAGCAATTCAGAGTACCTCTGTTGAAGTTTTCTCTAAATTCTGCATCCAAAATTACTTCAGGAAGACTAGCAGAGATGACCCAGTTTTACAGACTATTCTACTAAAGACTTGTCCACAATCCTAAGTTTTCTTTGGATACCCATGGGATTGCCAACATCCCCTTTCAGCAGGAAATAGCCTAGAAAGCTATGCTCACATTCCCAAAAATATGTATTATGGTTGTCTGTGTTTGTTTGCAATGTTAGGTGTAATTTTTATAGATAATGTAATAAAAAGGATGTTATATTTGGGATTCTTCTTGTTTTAAAAGGAAAAATGCAGTGGAATTATGTTGGTAATGTTAATATTTTTTCCACCTATGGGTTTAATAAAAAGCTGTTTGGCCAAAGATGAACAGGAAGTGAGGGCAGGGTTTCCCGGCTAAGAAAACTCAGGAACATCTCAGAGCAGACACAGATGTCAGACAGTCGCCAGACAGATAGATGCCAGAGTCACCAGAGCTGCCAGGAGATGCAGAAGAAATGCTGCTCTGAGAAAAGGTACCAGCCTGCATGGGCTAAATGAGATGGGTTAGACTGAGAGCAAGCACTAGCAAATTATATGCCTGGGTCCTAGGTCAATCAGCATAAAGATAACATAAGCCTGTGTGTGATTATTTGAAGCAAAGAGTTAGACTAAACCTCTAGTCCAGCCCTGAAAGTCCGGGCCAGAACCTTTTACAACAGTACATCTTGTACTTTGACCATATTCTATTAAGAAAATATTTAATTGTAATATAAGGATTAATATTTATTAGGGGGTGCCAGATATTGTTGGAAATATTTAACTGTAATAAATAAGGATTAATATTTATTAAGGTGTCATATAAACACTCACTGAAACAAGGTAAGCTTAATGCAATTTTTAGAGAGTTAAAACTTTTTGCAATAAATGTTTGATCTTCTCCCAGAAAAAAAAAAAAAAAAACATGGAGATTTGGGGTTCTATGTATTCATTGATTTTGGCCATGCCTCATTGTGGTCCATATTCTCTAATGTCACTAGCACTATTTTGAGAAACCTTTAAAGCTTGCTACAATATTCATTCTTCATATCCTTTTCATTTTTAACAGGATCCAGGTATCTTCTCGTCCCCAAGAGTATGAATCTATGTATAGAACATATTCATCTATTAATCAATCTATGTATGTATTTATCTATCATTCCATTTCTATTTATCTATGCATCATATACATATTGAATAATCTTTTGATATATCTACCTACCTATTATGAAAAAAAACTATGTAACTCATTTATCTATCAAGACTATACTTACAGGAATCATTGCTAGAGTTTACTTCTTCATCTATGCGCATGTTCATATGTGAATACACAAACACATTAATCTGCAATCCATGTACATGATAGCAACTAATATTTTCTGAAATGTATTTATACATTTATTATCTTATGTGATGATTTTTAGCTTCAAATACTTTCTGAAAAATAAAACAATAACATTTTGATTTTTGTAGTGAATAAAACTTGAATTTATCAACATATGTATTATATAAATTAAAATACATAACAATTTTAAGTTATATTTTAAAATATGGTTCTACAGGCAAAATATCAATTCTTCACTTTGAAAACATAAAATATTTACTGCTTTGTCAGAGAGGCTCATTGGAAACGTATACCACCCAGACTAATACCAATCTTATTAGTTACTCTCTATCATGTAATGTTAAGGATGTATTGCAGAAGACAAAACCACCATATGCCGTTAAACATGGAGAAATTAAGCTGTTACCTCTGTAGAATCTGTGCCTTTATTAACAACTGTTTTGGGTTTTGGAATCTATATGCTAGTAAAGAAAAAGGTGTACATGAAATCATCTGCAAACCCTGTGACCTTTAGTAGAGACCTTTCTTGGGATATACTAGTGAAATAGTTATTGGAGTAACCAATCACTTTCTTATTATATTTTATATCTACTATAAGAGTTAGAACCCATAGCACTTGTTGAAGTGATCAAGAATCTGATACTGTATAGGTGATATTGATATACAATAGTTAGTTCTCTTAAGGAAATGTAGCAAAAAAAATGACTTCAAATTGTCAGAAGTTTTGTGATTCATCCTAGCCCTGAGGTTTGGACCCACAGTCCTACAGCCACATACTACCAAATAATCACAAAAAGGCTTACAATAATTACAAACCATTTGTCCTATGGCTCTGGCATATTACTATCTAACTCTTATACTTTAAGTTAAGCCATAATTTTATTTATGTTTAGCCATGTGGCTTGGTACCTTTTCTCAGAGCAACCTTCTTCCATTCCTTCCTCTCTATTCTCTGGCATCACTTTCTGACACATCTTTATCTCTGCTTGGATTTCCAGCCTACCTCTAAGTTGTCTTGCCATAGATCAAAACAGCTTATTTATTAAGTAAAGCATATTCAGACCATACAGAAAGGTATCCCATATCACCCAATGACATTTAATAAAAAAGTACTTATTTTTGGCTTCAGCAAGAAAGTGGCTTCAATACTAAGGTATAAACACTTAAAATTATACATAAGTCACATTCCAATTTGTGTTGAAGATCTTGTAGTAAGATCTACAATGTACAGTTTACGAATGCCTGTTAAAGAGTAGAAAATTGGGAAAATGCACCCAAGTAAAGGAGACAGTGTGCCTAGAAAAGAAAAAAAATTAAAATGGAAATATGATGAATTGTGTAATTTTTAGAAAAACAATGATGTTCACTATGGAAACACAGTAAGTATACTTGAGTATGAAAATTTACATATGTATCCTGTTAGTGTAAGGCTCATTTTTGGGAAGGAAGATATGTTGTTAGACTGTATAATTAAATCTGCTTTTATATGAATCATATTTTAAAATACTGCCCTGGTGTTTAATGTTGAGCCAACAAAAGTTTTGAAGATAGTTCTGGGCAGGTAAATCAAAGACACTACAGCAGTGTGAGTGGCAGTGGACAATGGCTTTTACTGGTAGATGGGACTCTACACGAAAAACATACACTTGAAAACAGGCCATGGATATAAAGAATCATCATTTAATGGTTATATGAAGAGAAAGCATTAGAAGAAGTCAATCCCACATCTTTTGGTATGATTATAAGACTGGTAAGGATTGTTTAGTGAGATATGTTTGATTTTTAAGTATGAAAAAGAAAATATTTTTTTTCTTGTATCTTGAATTCTTGCAAGATTTTCTCTGGTAGTATATTTTATATTTATAAAAATCAGCCTGTAATATCACAGGGAGAAAACAGACCATAGTCAATTCTCACCTAGTCAACTGCTCAGTGTAAAAGCTGTCTCCAAGAGTCCTCTGCCTAGCTGGTCCTTCTATAGAATAAACCCACTGTCTGCCTATGCCTTAAATATCTTCTTCACCCAGTTGTTTCACTTTCAGGTTTAATTCTGCATCATTTTCTTAAGAGTTAGGATTAAAGGTCTGGACTACTATAGTTTTGTGGTTAGGCCTTGAACTCTCTGAAACATAGAATTCTGTCTCTTGAGTTATGAGATTAAAGGCATAGATCACCACTGGGTCCTTTCCTTGCTGGTATTAAAGGTGTGAGTTATCACTCTCTGACTTTCATGAATTGACTGAAGGTCATTTTGTTTTCTGATATTCCAGGCTGATTTTATTAAATATAAAATACATCGGCACAATTTTTCTCTTTGTGTTGTTGCAGAGGTATAAGAGGCTGAGAATAAGAAAATATTTGCAAGCAGAAATTACTTGAATACAGGGCTTGAAAAAGCATAATGTTTAAGAAAGTCAATACAAGCTGCAGTTAGGTAGTAATTAAATGCAAAATGCTTTCACCTATGACATGTTTGCCTCTTTAATGGAAAATGAGGTAAATACTCTAATTTCTTTAATACCTGTCGTGAACCAATCAATTAACATTTATTTGAAGCATTTAATAAGTCACTTTAGCAAGCAGAAGTGAGACCAAAGCCACTATGAAGTTAATCTGTCTCTCTTCCCCAATTTATAACCATTTTAACACATTAACATATGTGCATACATATATGTTTCTATGTAAAAATGATAGCGACATGTAGATTTCTTTATGTTTATATGCAGGGATTCTTCTGCTGTATATTCTTGTACTTCCCTCCGGCCTAATTTCTATTCCTTTTTGCTTTGCTTTTCTTGTTACTGGCAAAGTATTGATGATCCTCAGGTCAGAACATGTATTAAATGCATTTAAAGTTTTTTAACTTAGAATTCAAATAACAAAGAGAACACAGGTTTTTTCAGCAGAAAAGCACTAATATGTTCTCTGATATAACCTACAGCTATGGAATTGCTTACAAAAACGGTGCTCGGGTTGTTTTAAAAAGTCATTTTTATTCTGTGTGCTGTTGCTATTTTGTCAAAAAAAATGGGAAGGAAAGCAATTTGAACCTTTTAAATGATGCACCTATTGCAATATAATAGGTGGCATCATACTGTTAAGAGTAATATCAAATCCCATATCAGGTCAGTTATTACCTTTCTATTTAGTTCAAAATGACCTTACAGAATAGGCAGCCACTCTGTGCAGAGTCACATACAATAACCTAGTCTTTAAAAATTCTGTTTATATACTGTGATTCATTTTCTTTGATGAAATGGCAATTGAATCTTAGTGCATTGACAAATAATTACAATTACTTTTAAAATAACTATCACTATTTATCTTAACACTTTACTGGGAAAATATTATGATTTGTTTGGATAAGAAACCCTCTGAATCTTATGTATTCCTTATGTTTTTATCATTTAAATAAACAACAAATAAATGACTAACATTATTTGTTTTCTAAACATTATTCTTTTAAAACTGCATAATGGTAACTAATTCTCCATATACATGAGGACACTATATTTTTCAATCATTATCTTGTCTAAATTCAGAAAAAGTAATACAATAAAAGAAGAAAATGATTATTTATAACTATGGTTTAAAGCAGTGATTTTTCTTTTATTTTGAGCACAATACATTTTCTTATCTAAGTTCCACTTTTGATTTCCATCTATCTTCTCACGTTAACAGGTGTTACTATGGCAACGAGAGTTTTAAATGCTGAATAAGTAAATACAAAATGAAAGCATAAAGCCTTAAAAGAAGACATTAGGAGTCTTACTGTCATTGTAAAATAACAAAATTTTTTCCCTAAATTTTGTTTATGTAGTTGATGTACCTTGTGACCCTGTGTATGCCAAGAAAGTTTCATCTTTATTTTAGCCTTTTCTTATGAAGATGATGTATCCTGTATATAAAAAGGGAATTTACTCTTGATTTTTATTTATTTTAATTAGTATGAGTCATGTATTTTTATGAAACATAACCTTATACTATACTTTTTTATAGAGACCACTATTAAGTTAAATATATTGTCAGAGGATAATCAGGATTAGCATGTATGGCTGTATCTGTATTTTAAAATCAGTAAAATTATCTAAGACCATGATAAAAATAAATAAGATTTTCTTCAGTACTTATTATAATTTATTGAAAACAAACTGTAATTGTTCACTTAAGTCATGATCACTTCATTCTACCCTCCCATGTAATTTTCATCTGTGCAGCCTTCATTAGCATTTAAAAGTGTCTTTCTGTTTTCAGCTCTTGAAGAAATTTTACCTGGAAAAAAATAAATTTATACTGAAGAAATCTTTCCTGAAAAAAAATATGTTTCCAATTCTGGTTATGAATATCAGTTTTTTGTTGTTGAACCCAATTTCTTGATATATTGTACCCCTCATTACCACTAGTATATGAACCATTTCTAAAGCACACCTGTGAAATTAAGTTTCTAACTCAGAAGAGACAGAATGAGAGGAACAAAGACATATAAGCATAAATGCATCTAATTCCAGTGTGAGAAAAATTGATGTGGGAATATTTTAAAATTTAATTTATATCAATAAATGTATATAACATCTCAATAAATATTAACCATTTATATAATCAATTACAAATAAATAATTCTGCAATAGGAGGTAATAGTCTCAAGTAAAAAATATAATTGAATGAATGAATAACAACGAGTATACTGAACTATAGTCCATCAAATTAATAGCTATGAAATGGACAAATGTAAAATCTGGGCTCAAGATGAAACAACACTTGATTTTGAACCAAAATTCAAATCTAAACCACCTTCCCAAATGTAAGATTTTAATGTTAAGGCATTAAACAGAGTGATCTAGTCACTTTGCAAGATAGTTCTGGGCTTTTCTCATGAGGCTTACCAAAGACAAGTGTTAAACAGTAAGCTGAGAACACCTTCATTGTAGTTAAATAAGTAAATCAAAAAGCCTCAAGAAAATTTCCAAAACAAATCAACAATAGCAACAACTAAAAAAAAAAAAAAAAATCAATGCTTAACTCTAAATAACTCCTCTACAAATATCCCAGTATTGTTTAGGAACCAATGAATAGTTTTTTCCAATAGTCTTTTCAAAATCAAATATAAATGCAGCTAGAAATAGATACCTCTTGGGAACTACAGTTTATAATTATAGAACAGTCATGACATAATAAGCAGTAATCCCACTGGTTATATTTTCATTTATAGACGTGAATCTGGGAGAGACAATAAATGGAAGTTAATAAAACCTCAAATGTTGCCCTACCATGCACTTTCTCCATCTATGCTCTATGTTCTAAACATTTCATGATGTGAACAGTAAATCAATTCTTCAAATACACAAACTCACTGGGAATATTCATACTTTGAACACCACATTCTGACTTGGGTTTCCACAGGTCAACCTACATCTCATAATCAACATGCAGAGAATCACCATTTTAAAGTTCCAATAATCTCAATGCCCTTTAAAAGTTCAGAATCCAAAGTTTGTTCTTAGACTTAAGAACCACATAATTGTGATATGTTACATTTTTAGTAGGGCATATTACATACCTTGAATAATGAATATATTATATTAATTTAGAAGAGAGGAGTGGGACTATAGTAAAGATAGTTTAGACCAAAAGGAAGACTAAATCCCAGCAAGACAAGCATATTGTTCTGAGTATAGGGTTTTAGATTCAAAGGAATTAGATAGCTATGCTCCTCTGACATTGCAGTCTGCAACATACATGTCTATTTTGGATGGTTAAGCTGCCAATGTACAACTTTCCATGACAGATAGATCATGGTGCTGGCATCAAAACATTGAGTTTTCCATTGCATCCAAACCTTCAGTTTCTAGTCTTCAAGAAAGGGCCTTTCATGGTATCATTTTAGGGACTACAAACCTGTCACATTTAGGTAGGCCTCAGTAGCACTGTGCAATCACAGAGGAAGAATATGCTATTCTTTTAAACTTCCATCTTTGCCTCTAAAGCCACTATCAAGTTCAGCTGTTAGTTTCTTGTGATCTTTCACCCCTGAGATCATTGATGCCTCCAGACATAACATAATGTACGTACATACATACAGGAGAACAAAAGAAAAAAACATACTAAAAATAAATAATTAAAAATAAATGAAACAATGTATCAGTATAACACAAGCACATGCATGTTTTGTAACTAAAACAGTATCATATATTTTATGTATTTAGTATAAACAAATACACTATATTTTATTAGAAATAAAGCAGAAGTATTGAGTCTATATTGAAGAAGTTAAAATTAGGCAAAGAACAGAAATCAAATTATCACTTATTCTCAAGTCAGTAAGAAATAAATACCTAGCTCTATATCCTCAGTTGCACAAGGTGACCAATGAGCGAAAAAATGCATTGTCTTTTGTAAATGAGACCTTAGGACACAGTTACTATTGCATAAAAGCACTCAGTTGTGAAATAGAATTGTTTGTTATTCCTTATTCCAGCATTAAATAACTTCATTTTATGAATTTCAGAATCCATATAGAAGATATTATAAGATAGAATTAAATAAAATTAGTATAATAATTTTCTACCTATATCTAGTTTTTTATTAATACATATCTGTTCTTATGTTGATAGAAAAAATATAAGCCAGATAAAATTATGTGTAAATTTTATTTTAGTAAAAATATATCAGTTTTTACATTAGCAAATTTTATATTTGAATTTTAAATTAGTTTTTCTAAGTATCTATATTATTATTTATTCATTGGATTTTTTTAAATTTTGATTTATTTGTACATATTTTAAAGATATTAAAAGACAGAGTTTATTTTTTGAATATTTTGCTTAGGAATTGACCTAACTGGCAATGCATAATCGTAAAAGTTATAAATACTTTAACAGAAAAGGGGAGCTATCATGTTCCTCATACTGTAATGGAGATCTATCAGCAGCAGTCAAGAAGCTTAGTATGGTTATTTTATACATGTAAATCGAGGAAGTGGATTTTTTTTAAACAAGCGAACTAAACATTATGCTTTTCTTTTTCTACATAGCCAAAGGAGGAGGCTAGCTTAACTATTCCTGGTTGGAGGACTGAAAAGGGAAATAATATAAAACTGCGGACACCTAGGAGAAATTTCTGTGGTTGACATTTTGTGCACAAACTATCCATATCTTCACAGGGATCAGGAAATCCTCTGGCATTTATCTTAGCATATTCATGCAAAAGCTTATACAATCCCATGGCTCTGAGACATGGCTGACTGTGACATTGTGGTTGTTTCAATAGCACATCTACTCAGGATTTCATCCACACCACATACTAAGTAATATAATTCATGGATGTTATTTCAGTAACATTTGGTAACTAATATTTTAATAAATATGCACATTAAGTGACATAATTGTTAATGGTCACCATAGAAATTTTACTATTTTTTATGTACCAATACTGCTTAGAGTTATATAATTATATTAATTTCTAATTTGTTTGTTCATGTTATTTAAGAAGTTTCTTGTATAAACACTTATTTTTATCTGTTTATGTATTTATTATCTGTTTATGATTCTTAATAATTAACATGCTTCCAATAGACAATGAATTTGAGTAAGTAATTAGATACTAAAAGAGAATATTATGGGCAGAGAAAAGGGAGAGGTGAGAAGTTTCAGCAGAAGACAGAACAAATTCTTAGCTTCTGTATGTGGCATTTGGAAATGAATTTTCATTGTGTTATGCACTTGACCAAGTTTATATTTTCAATTTTGCAGTTAAAAACCTCATGGCCTTCCTCCTGAGGCTGAAAAGTGCTATCTTTAATATATGTTCCATAATTATATCACCTCTAAAATCTCACATCTCCATTTTAGTTTATGCTTTAGAGTTATAGCTTCAATCATTAACTTTCTAGAGCAAACTTGCAGAAAATAAAGCCTTGGTACAAATTATTTCCCTTCCTTAAAAATCTGGATGGAGTCTACACAACCTAGATTACCATATGTTTACCTGTAAATAAAGCACCATTTAGGTTATGACAAAGTGTGCTGTCAGATTGAGCCATAGTAGTTAGTTCCCTTGATGCCACAGAGGTAGCAAACCTTCATAATCAGAAACACACACCACACACACACACACATACACTCACACACACACGCACACACACACATACACACACAAACTTTTCCTTAAGTGTAATTGTGGAAGCAGAAAACTCTTAGCTATGTTACATAGAATAAAATGTTTGCAAATGAGGTAGTAGCGTAATAACTTTGTAGAAGTATAGAAGGAATCTGGACAATGCTTTACTGTCTTGGTACAAAATTTTATTTCTCTTGTGTGGTAGTTTGAAAAAAAAATGGCCTCCAAAGGAAGAGGAAATATTAGGAGGTATGGACTCTTTGGAATAGGTGTGGTCTTACTGGGTGATGTATGTCACTGTGGGGGTTGGCACTGAGGTTTCCTTTGTGTGACAGTCAGTTGAATAGTTGTGGCCTCCAAGATGTAGGACACTCACCTATTTCTCCACCACCATACCTTCCTACATTAGATATTTCTGGGCCTGGACTAGAGATTTGACTGGAAGTCTGGCAGTTTGGCAGTCTGGCCAACCTGGACAGACACATAGATGCTTACTTTAATTTTACACTGATTAACCTAGGGCCTAGCATATAATTTGCTAACTCCTTCATCTGAACTCAACAGGAGGCACTCTACTAAATGGCCAACCATACCTAGCTGAAATTCAGCCTACCTGAGACCTTATCCTCTGTCTGTTGCACTAAACCCAATCTCCCAGTCTCAATCCCAGGTTTTCAATAGAACAACAGCTGCATTCTGCTCTCCACATGACTATGTATCTTCCATGGATCAAACAGACCATCCTCAAACATCTCTCAATACTCCCAACTTGTTACTTTGTCCAAGATCTCAACTCCAGCAGATATTCCCTAGTGCTAGCCCAAGTGCCAACTACACTCCTCTCAGGATAACAAGTAGGCTGAATGCAGACTCACAACCTCTGCTACTTTTGCCCTTGTCTGATTCCCAGCTATATAATGTGGAACCTACTAAGGTCTCTCATTTTTCTCTCTTATACCATCCACAAATAATCACAAAGACTTTCTCTCCAACATCTTTTCCTCAGTTTATGCCAGTTACCCAACATCCAACAGCAGAAAGCGTTTCCTGTTTACACACCAGGTGAGCAGGCCAGTAATCCTGGCAGGACACAGATGTGTGGAATGGGAATTCTTCAAAAATCTAGAGAGGAAACGGAAACTAATATACAAACCACTTATTCAACAAAGACAAATCCAGAATTCAACCTCCTGACATTTAATTATCTGAAACAAAATACCAAAATGGCAGCATAAAAACACAATCAACAACAATCATGGCAATGTCTCTAATGCAAACAACTATTCTAGCACAGAAAGACCAGAATATTTCAACATAGCTGAGCACAATAAAAGCAACTTAAAACAACTTCTATGAATATTATAGAGGTTCTTAAATGTCAAATGAATATTCCATAAAAGAAATCAAAGAAAGGAAAACAAACTCGATAAACTATGTTTTTACCTGTGAGCTATGACCATTTGGGGAGTTTAACAATCTTTTCACCTTAAACTGAAAAATGGAAGCTTCTTTATTAAGAAAACATAAACTGAGGAAATTTTGATGTGATGTTTTTAATATAATTAGCCACCATAAGCTTATATTGAGTAGCATTATTAGGATGTATGTCCATGTTGATGTAAATGTGTCATTGTGGAGGAGAGCTTTGAGATCTCATATGCTCTAGCTATACCTAGTATCTGAGTTCACTTTTTATTGCCAGTGGATCAAAATATAGGACAATTGGCTCCTTCTCCAGGACCATGTTTGCCCAGATTCTGCTATGTTCCACCGTAAAAATAATGGACTAAACTTTTGGAACTGGAAACAATTCCATTAAATGCATTCTTTTATAAAAGTTGCCACAGTCTTGATCTGTTCACATCAATAGAAACCCTAACATGCCAGCAAACAAAAAAATTAGAAATTCAAACAGGAACTAATGGGACATTGATTAACAGTAAACAAACCATGGAAAAATCTGAGGCATTAAATATAAGATAGAAGAAATGAATACCATTGTCAAAAAAATGTGAACTCTAGAAAACCCCAAACACAAAATATCTTGGAATTATACCACATATGCTTGTCTTTCATTTAATTTCATTATATCAATATTAACTGATAAAAACAAAATGTAATCAAAGGAACAATTACAAATTAAAATAAAAAATTGTGATTCAGGAGGATACACATGCTCCACTTCTCTAAGGACATATAAAAATTTTTTGACATCTATTAAGGTCTTTTGACACATAACATATGTTAAAACCCTGTGAGGTTTAATGTGTGTTTTGAGTTTTAGTAGTGTTTCTTTTCCACATGTAGAATGATTGTATTTGGGGCATAAATATACAGAACTGAGATTTCAACTTGATGTATTTATTTCTTCTGTGATGAATATTTAATGTTCTTGTTGATCACTTTTGCTTCATTTTACTTTGAAGTTTATTTTGTTAGGTAATAGAACACCAATTTGCTTCTTAAGCCCATTTGTTTGGAAAGTATTTTTCTCAACCTTTTACTATGAGGTAGTGTCTGACTTTGAAGTTGAAGTGGAGCTTTGTTTCATATACACAGCAGTAGAATAAATTCTTGTTTTGATTAATTTCTTTAGCCTGTGTCCTTTTAGAGAAAAAAAAAT
Source organism: Sigmodon hispidus (assembly GCA_004025045.1). NCBI lineage: Eukaryota > Metazoa > Chordata > Mammalia > Rodentia > Cricetidae > Sigmodon > Sigmodon hispidus. Next base: position 25,003 of record PVIH01016070.1, read on the forward strand.
TAAGTCTGAGTTCATTGATATTAAGGCATATTAATGACCACTGGTTGTTAATTCTTGCTATTTTTGATGGGTATGTGTGTGTGTGTGTGTGTGTGTGTGTGTGTGTGTGTGTTTTCTGAATATATTTAACTTTCTTAAGGTGAAATCTTCCTTACAGTGATTTATGTGGTGCTGAATATGTGGATAGGTATTGTTTAAATCTGCATTTTTATGGTATATTTTGTTTATTTCATATGCTAACTGAAAGTTTTGTTGGATGTAGTTGACTTGGCTAGCATCTGTGGTTTCCTGGTGTCTGTATAACATCGTTCCATGACTTTGTAGCTTTTGTAGTCTCCTTTGAGAAATCGAGTGTTACTCTGATTGGTCTGCCATTATAAAATACATGGCATTTTTTCCTTTACAGCTTTTAAAATTTTTGTTTATTTGGTACTTTAAGTGGTTTAATTATTATATAGCAAGAAGACTTTTGGAGGGATTTCCTTTATTTGGTTATCTATGAGCTTTTTGTATTTCCATAGACATTTTCTACGTTAGGTTAGTGAAGTTTTCTTCTATTATTTTGTCCAATATATTTTCAGTTTCTTTCAGCTTGAATTATTCTCATTCTTTCTTTATTATCTTTAGGTTTGGTCTTTTCATAGTTTCCCAGATTTCCTGGATGTTTTATGTTAATATTTCTTATATAATATTGACTAATAGTTTTTATACTAATAAGTTAATATTAATTTGTTATTTTTCTTACTGAGAAGTAAATAAATATTTAGTGTTGTATTACAGTTAATATAATTATATTTTTTCTTGGTTTGAAAAATATCTTAAGTTTAAATTTTACTTTTAGATATTTCTGACATGATTTGTTATAGTAATTTATTTTTGCCTATGTATCATTTGAAAATATATTTATTTTTTAACACTATAGCACAATGACAAATTAAGATATAAAAATCTTTCTGTCCTCCAAGTATCTTCTTGACTCCTGAAAGTTTTTCTTAACAAAACAACAGGTTGTAATGTTAAGTAAATTTCTTTATCATTGTTTCAAGTGTCTTAAATTCTGTTTTCACAATTTTGTCAAAGATTTAAAGAATAACATTTAGGGAAAAAACTTCAAAGACATCTTTTATATTCCAAATTTACTGTGCCGAAGTAATTCATTTTTTTTTCTTACATTTGCTTGTATAATGACATATAATCTAAAAATCTAATGTGTGTAGAAAATAAAGCTAAAGCATATAATATATGTGTATATGCATTTGCACTTGTATATAAAATATCATTTGCTCATATTTATATTTAAAGTGTCATTAAATATTTATATGTCTACTGTAACATATGAAAATCATAACACTTGATGTTCAGCTAACATAAATCCAGCCTTTCCTTGTATTTATCATGCCTATCAACTGACATTGTTGAACATCTTGAGTAAAATTTACACATATTATTAGATAAAAATTACTTATAACTTTCTTTACAGATTTCTTCTCAAATCTAATCAAGGTATGTATTATCACTTGTCCTTTTATTTAATGGCTATAACACATTTTCTAGAGGCAATGGGCACAAACATGCATCCATTGACTAAAAGATATTGACAAATTAAAGCTGTGCAGAAAAGAAAACTGGTTTTGTTTAATGAAATGACAGGGGCATATCAACCATCTCTATTTATTTCTTATGCTCAGTACTAAGGATTTGGTCAGTACAAATAGGAAACCACACTATTGCTAGCTTTGCATTTTATTGTGATTTATCATTTTCTTACTGTTTTTTTGTTTGGAGAGAGAAATAAAACCACAATGTTAAAAAGGAAGAAATTGTGGATAGAGTAGCATCACAAGAAAAAATATATTACAAAATATACTGTTTAAAATTTTCAAAGAATAAATATTTGCTTTTAAAAATTTAGATTTATTTTTTAAACACAAACCAGGAATAAAACTCATAGAAAAGAAGAACAGCAAGAACATCAGAGCCCTTGGTCATGAAGCATGTTAGATAAAATTTCAGCTTCATGGAAAGTGAGCAAGTTATTTATAGAGACAGGAAAATTAAGGATAGCTTTACTGTAACATATACTTTTAGACATACAACATTAGTTTTAATGAAATTTTGAAGAAAATATAAATGTTCATTTCTAAAGTATGTATATAATAAACATATAACAGTATTTTACTAATTTTGTATTATAAATCAAATTATACTGCTTAAATACTGTGTATGTGTATTTGTGTGTCTGCATTTGTGCGTGTGTGTGTGTGTGTGTGTGTGTGTGTGTGTGTGTGTGTGTGTGTAGAGAAAAGTACTCACTTGAGGCATTGGAAATGAATTAAGGAAATGCACCTCAAAATACTTTAGTAGTTTTGACCTGAGTGACTTCTCACAGGTGAGTAGTCAAAATGTCAATGATGCTCTCAGATTCAACATTTCTAGGCAATCTGTACAATAGCAGTGAAAGTACCCCTTTCCCCAACACACATTTTTACTCTCAGTTTCCCTAGATCTAGAATAAGTCATCTGATGCTGTGAGGTGACTAGAACAGACTAGTCTGTGATCAGTCACCCAGTTTATCTTAAGGGTAAGTTGGCTTCTTTCCCTAGGGTGTTTAACAAAACAAAAAAAGTTTTAGACAGGAAAATACTATTTGCATGTATTAGAGATTTAAATGTATACATCAATATTAAAATAAATTTTTTGAGCACACACAGAAATGGTTTTATATTATATAAATTTTGAACTGCTAATTCTTTAAGCAATATACTTTCAACAATTATATATAAATTAAAGAGAAGCGATAAAACTTAAGTAGATGAAATCAATGCTATGTGTAAACAAATTGGAATGTAGTTATTTGACTGGAAGCCAACATAAATACATTCCTGCATTGACAGATATGTTCTATGTCGATGAAAAATATGTTTTTATGACTATTTTCTAAGACCATAAAATAATCAGTTATACTTATATCAAATATTTGTAAAATTCTTGTCAAATATATTTTGACATGACTCAATATTTTAATGTTAAAATATGTCATACTTACAATGACAATAATTTGCTCAATATGTACTAGAAATAAATGATGTCAAAATCAAGTGTTTTGCTTTTCTTTATACAACATTCTGTGTCCACTACACTATGTGTGTAAAAGGTGGCACCAGATCTCAAGACAGATGTCACTATGTGGCTACTGGGAATTGAACTCAGGATCTTGGGAAGAACAGTCAGTGCTCTTATCTTCTATGCCATCTGTCCAGCCTCCCCTTTTTTGTTTTTTGCTTTTCATAAATTTTATTTTATATTAGTTCTTTGAGAATTGTATGAATTATGATTTAGTAGCATTGTATGAATTATGATTTAATTGTAATTTAACCTTTTTCATTGCTCTCCTCAATATTTTCTAGTTATATCTTACTTAATTATCATGTCATCTTTCTATTTTCTTTTAAAAAATAAACATCAAGACCAATTGATAATGTTCTTATACACTTGGGTGTGTGACCATTCAAGAGACCAGGGTGAGTAAACACACTCACTCTTAAAGATAACTGGCTAATATTTCACAACTTTCAACTATCAGTCATGCTCAAGGCTTCATGTTCATTCTTGTACCATTCTGTATATCACTCAGATATAAGACTATGTGAGTCTTGTGCTGGCTTTCATGCAATCATCTTCAGTGTTTCTGTGTTACTGTTCTGCCATTGCTATAAAACTGTAATTCCTGAGACTTGAAGAAGTGTTGTGATATAGAAAACTCTTATCTTCTTTTTAATTTTTATTTGTTTTTCTTGGTGTTTGCCTGGAACAGGGAACTGAAACTACAGGCAGTTGTGAACTGCCATGTGGGTCATGGGAACTGAAGACTGGTGTTCTGGAAGAGCACTCAGTGCTCTTAATCACTGATCCATCTCTCCAGCTCCCAGAAAACTCTTGTCTTAAAAGAGATATTTATAAAATCTGACAAGTTAAAAAAATGTGTATAAGAATTTTGAGTTATCACTAACATAATACTATTATTAGTCAAAGACTCTTAATTAAGACGTGATTCTTATTTTGAGTCATAGAAATTCACACACTAAGATGTCTGTAAATCCATCAATAGGATGATTCCTCAATAGAGAAATAAACAGGAAAGCAGGTTAGGTGTAGGTTACTTTTGAAAATGTTTAGTTTGAAGTAACAGTTTTTATAAGAAGTTTTATGTAGTAACTAGTTAACAAGTAACATTACTCTAGACATGCATACATATATTTATTTATATATGCAGTCAGCTGTTGTCTAAACATATAGTAAATAAAGAATTCAGAGCTTTCTTTATTAGGCAGTCTTCCTCTCTGTTAGATGCTTGAATCAGTTCATAATTAAGAAGGATGAGACTGGTTTATGTTCAATGAGAGAATACATAATCTTGCTTAATAAAATCAGAAAATTTGTTATTACAGTATATTATGCCTGAATTATTATATTCCAAATATTTAAGTTTTATATTTTTGTTTAGATATTTTTATTTAATTTTTTTATACCATCAACAGTTTCCCTTCTCTCTCCTCCCACTTTCTTCCCAGATTCCTCACATGCCACCTCCGATTCCACGCTTCAAAAAGGGTAAGGCTTCCCATGGGGCATCAAAAAAGTCTGGAATATCAAGTTGAGGCAGGAGAAATTCTCTCCTCCTGCAACAAAGCCAAACAAGGCATCAATCGGAAGGGAATGTGCTCCATAAATGCAGTTTATCCAGTAGGAATAACTCTTGGTCCCAATGACAGAGGTCGCAGAAACTACTCAAGCCACACAACATTGAGAGGCTTAGTTTGATTGTCCCTTGCAGGTTCCCCTGCTGTCAACCTAGTCATTGAGTTACCAGAAGTTCAGTTCAGCTATCTGTGTGGGTGTCCATATTATGATTTTGCTCCCTTTGCTTGTATAATTTTTTTCTTTTTCACTTCTACTGTATTGGGAGCTTGTTCCAGTGCTTAGCGCTGGATCTCTGCTCTGATTTCATCAATTGCTAGATGAAGTTTCAATAACAAATGGGGTGGTTATTCATTTGATTATAGGGAAAAGCCCGTTCAGGCAGCTTCTCCACCTGAGTCCTAGCTGTGTCATCTCTGTAGATTATTGGGCGTTTACTAGCACCAGATTTCTCCTTTACCCCCAAATCATGTCCTCTGTCAAGATATCTATTTTCTTGTTCTCAGTGTCTATCTCTCCCCTAACTCTAACATCCTTATCCCTTCATGTTCTCTTCCTACATCTCCTTTATTCCCATGCTCCAAATTTATTCAGCTCCTTTTAGTTTTCCCTTCCCATGGGGATCCATGGGTGCTTCTCTCTAGGTCCTAATTGTTACTTAGTTTCTCTAGGGTTGAGTATTGTAGCCTGATTATCCTTTGCTTAATATCTAATATCCATTAAGTATAATATTTTATGATTATGAGTTCTTTATTTGCTTCACTCTGAATCAGTAGAGTGCTCTCTCCACCACCCAACACTTCCTTCCATGTGTTTGTGTGTGCATCACTCCATAGTTATATCACTATATAAATTATATCTTTATAAGATATACATGCACAAAATATATTCATAATTCTACTCTCAGATGATACCTAAAAGTCAGAAAAACACACCCTGTCATATTCCATCAAGACATTCTTTTTCCAAATTCAATGTAGTCTTTCACTTGTAAGACAAATGAAAGATGCTGGCTACCTGCAAATATTTACCCAATAAACATTCCATTCCTATCACCCTACACCCAAAGAAATTCAATTGTCAATTGGCAATAAAAAAATTACTTAGACCTTTTCTGTCCAAACCAAAGTGAAAGAAGATTATTTATTAAGTCTTCATTTTATATAGGATCTTCTGTCTCCATCTATTCCACAGTAGTATCATACAATGCATTTTAGTTTACTTAATGGGATTTTAATACTCTGCCTTCTCAATATTTAAATCTTTCTTATATCTGGATTATTAAATTTGCTGTGATTATGTTTTGCTTGTATGTTTGTTTGTTTGTTTTATAATGTTTTTTTCAACATCTTTAATGGATTGATATTAATCCAGTGCATCTCTTTACAAGCATTTTATTATTTGATAATGATTTATGAATTATCAAAACCTCTCATTTAATGAAATTACTACATATTTTTGTGATTATTTTTTCACAGATTATGATAATGTGAAACCTATGCAATCTATATGTGTGCACCAAAATTTACAGCAACATGGACACATAATTCAGATGCATTTATTGATTATTAAATTGTTTAAATACTGTCAGCATTTTTTCTTACAGTTGGAATATATGTCATCAGTGACTTTGTGATGGCTATTATTTTAAATTTTATATTTGTGTATCATTCTTTGACTTTTACCTAGAATTAACTAGAACATAACTATATTTTATGTATGAGTTCTGTCCTCATGTTTTGCAGATCTTGATGATTAATATATTTTCTCTGAATTTGCCAAGTACTACATATATAATAACATTAATGTTCATATACAATATAAACTTTTTGATCACTTAAGTGTTCTAATAAGACAGAGATTTTGTTATCTAAAATGATAGGTTGTTAATGGTAAGGTTGCTCACTTTTTAATTACAGATACAGTAACTACATTCTTATTTTTAAAAAATTGCTTTTAAAAGTCTAAAATTATATTTCTGAAGAGCTAAGAAAATTTACCTAGGTAATATTCATGAATTATAGTCTTAAGTAGAAAAAGGATTTAATGTTTAAAGTTGATGATATGTGTAGTGATATAAAATGATACAAATATTATGAAAATAAAACCTATTAAAGAAGTCAAATAAACTTAAATTTGAACTTTACCACAAAGTTTCTGATTGTGTTCAGAAATTTACTCAAAGCAATACTTTTATAAAACAACAAGAATTATCTCATAAAAAAGGTCATTACTTTTTCTTGTTAATGTTAAGAAGAAATTATATAGTTTCTTCATTTAGGAATGGAATCATTTTAACATTATGATTTTAAATTCTGAAATGTATTGTTTTATTACAGAAGATAATAAAAGAATGCACATTAGCAAAAATTTAAATTAAATTAAAATAGTTATTCATAATCATAAGATTTGCAGATCAATTTAATAGGTAGATATACTATATGAAAAATTATCTGAGACTTGGAAGATTCACCAAAAATTAAAAAAAGAGACTGAAATAAATCTTTATAAAAACTTAATAGAGAAATCAAGTGTAATAGTAAATAAAAGATTTATATTCTTCCCTCTTTAAATATTGCAATAATACTCTTAACACCATTTATATTCTTGATACAAATATTTATTTGTGATTAAATCCAACTTCCAATTAAATGAAAATTGTACAATCTTCTAGTTAAAGTGTGTATGTCTCTAAAAGCATTTTGAAATTGCTTGTCACCTTTTATTTTCTTGTCAGTGAAATCACTTCCCATCATACCTCTCTTACTAAAAGGTCACCTGTGTAGTGAGAAAACCAGCTGGCTACATGGACCAGTTCAGTACAAAAAATGACAAGTAACCAAGTTGTGCTTGTAGTGCTCTCTGTTGCTATGGAGCTATTTTCATGCTGACCACCTTTCTTGCTTCATTTTATGCCTAGAAATTCTTCAACTTTGCTCAAAAATTCAAGAAAAACATTTAACAAAGGAAAATATATGTATCTTGCTCTTACATATGAGTTCATGAGGCTGTAAATGGACATGCATCTTTTTTCCTCTTTTTCCCTTTATTATTATTATTATTATTATTATTATTATTATTATTATTATTAACAAAGAAGTCACACTTTCTAACCTTGTATATCCTTATTCAAGGTCCCTTCCACCTCCCACCCCAGCAGGTCATTCTTTCTTCGCCACAAATCCCCATCCCATCCCAGGGCAGGCTGCACGTAGTCCCATGGTCCCACTGCCCCGGTATTGCTCAGTTCATTCTCCACTCCTAGCAGATGAAGTTTTCTCCCCCCTCCCTCAAGAGTGAGTCAGGTGTTCCTCTAAAGAGAATGGGATCCAAGGTGTCAATCCAGGGTGTTTCTGATCCCAAGCTGTTCAGTGGTTGTGGTTTGCAGCTTGGGCATGCTTTGCTTTTTTCTTCTTTGTTTGTTTGTTTAGAGTCCACAAATGACTGAGTACATCCCCTGCTTATTTTTCTGAGTTTGTGATACCTTGCTCAGGAGCATATTCTCCAAATACATTCATTTGCCTGCAAATTTTAGGATATCATTTTTTATTACTGCTGAGTAGTACTCCATTGTGTAGATGTACCACAGTTTGTTAATCCATTCTTCAGTTCAGGGACATCTAGGTTGTTTCCAGGTTCTTGCTATTACAAATAACGATGCTATGAACAAAGTTAAGCTAATGCCTTTGGAATGTGACTGTGCATCTTTAGGGTATACACCCAGAAGTGGTATTGCTGGGTCCTTGGGGAGATTGATTCTCAATTTTCTGAGAAACTGCCATACTGCATTCCAAAGTGGCTGAACAAGTTTACACTCCCACCAACAATTGAGTAGTGTTCCCCTTGCTCCGCATTTTCTCCAGCATAGGCTGTCCTCTGTGTCTTTTATCTTAGCCAATCTAACAGGTGTCAGATCTCAAAGTTGTTTTGATTTGCATTTCTCTGATGGCTAAATATGCTGAGCACTTTTTAGGTGCCTTTCAGCCATTCGTAATTCTTCTGCTGAGAATTCCCTTTTTAGATCTGAACCTCATTTTTTGATTGGGTTATTCAACGTTTTGGGCTCTAGATTCTTGAGTTCTTGTCCTTGGCTTTACAGAAGCTTCCCAGCTTCAGGAGATCCCACTTACTGATTGTTGGTCTTAGTGTCTGTGCCACTGGTGTTATATTTAGGAAGTGGTCGCCTATGCCAATTGGTAGAAGTGTATTTCCCACTTTCTTTTCTATCAAGTTCAAAGTAGCTGGGTTTATGTTGAGGTCTTTGATTCACTTGAATTTGAGTTTTGTCCAGGGTGACAGGCTCGGATCTATTTGCATTTTTCTACACACTTCCATCTAGCTATGCCAACACCATTTGTTAAATATACTATCTTTTTTCCATTGAATGTTTTGGGGCCTCTTTGTCTAAGATCAGGTGTTCATAGGTTTTTGGGTTAATGTCTGGATCCTCAAATCTATTCCATTGATCCACAAGTCTATTTTTATGCCAGTACCAGGCTGTTTTTATTACTGTAGCTCTATAGTATAACTTGAAGTCAGGGATGGTGATACCTCCTGAGGTTCTTTTGCTGAATAAAATTGTTTTGGCAATCTCCTGTTATTCCAAATGAAATTGAGTATTGTTCTTCCAAGCTCCAAAACAGTATTGTGTTGGGATTTTGATGGGCAGTGCATTGAATCTGTAGATTGCCTTTGGTAGAAATGCCATTTTTATTATGTTGATCCTACCAATCCAGGAACATGGGAGAGCTTTCCATTTTCTGATATCCTCTTCAATTTCTTTCTTCGGTGATTTAAAATTTTTGTGAAATAGGTCTGCTACTTCTTTGGTTATAGTTACTCCAAGGTGTTTAATTTTTAAAAATTTACTTTTATTTTTAATAAAATTAGATCCATCTCTCTTGCGACACATCAAGACCACAATTTCTTCTCCTTTTACTTTTCCATGACTTTCCCAAATCCCTCTTACCCCATATCCACTCTATTCTCATTTCCTTCAGAATTGAGCAAAACTCAAACAAGATTAAATAAGATACAGTAAGACAAGGCAAATCCTCTATGTTGTTGATGAGCAACTATACTCAGAAATACAAAGTGTAAAATTTATTTATTCCTACAGAATATCACACTGATCACTTTTAATTACAAAACTTTGTATCTCACAACAAACAGCTAAGGGAACATGATTCTGAAAATAAGGTGACTGCTTTTATAAATGCCAAGTGTTTTACATAAAACCATAAATATTTTTTAAATTTTTAAAATAAAAGTAGAAAAATTTGACTTTTAAAATCAAAACCATGCTGTAAGCAATATAAATTATATGTATCAGGTGACATATTCAGATTGAATGTCTAATGTACACAATCATACTATTATTAAATATTCTGCATAAATTCATGTTCATATTCAAGTATTGCTTGTAAAGTGCTATGATGCTAAAATATTACATTTCTTATAAAATACTTAATAAGAAAATGTCTTGAGATTTTATTTCACTTCTTCTATATAAAAACAAATTTTAAAAAATCCATTAGGATATGTTAATAATGACCTATTTATTCATAATGTAATTGTTAGTTAATAGTTTATATATTTCATACAAAGGATATACAAATGTAAAGCAATAATTTTTACATACTGGCTATTAACTGAGTCTGATCATAGTAGAACAGTATTTAAATCCCCCAAATGGTTGGGTTATAGGCACCTTGTGTAAAATTGCAAATTTAATGTCTCTCATTTGTCTTAAATTGCAGTTAGTCAGCATCTTGACCTTCTAGTCACAGGGTAGGTAATTGACTAAGTGAGTTGAGAAAAACCATTAGCATGACCTCTGTGGGAGAGAGAACAATCATTCTTCTGGCACCAGAAAGAGCAAAGTTATGATTAAATAACCACAGATTCCAACAGCTCTGAGCACATCCCTTTTAGACACATTCAACATGTATGTTCCAAATTGTGTGTTCCTGCCCAGGCACACCATGTTCTTCTTTCGGCCATAACTCATTTACTCCTGTAACTCATTACTGCAAAGCACACTACCACCGTCACAGCAAAATTTGACTCAGAATTCAAGAACTGATTTACTTTTGGCAGAAAATATTACTTCTCATTCCAAGTTCATTTGTTTTGATGCCTCTTTTTTGTCTTTTTTGTTGGTACCCTTCCAAATGTCAGTTATATTCTTTTTCTTTGTGTTCTGACTAAAATTTTCTAATTTTCTTTTATTTAATATCATATTTACTGTTTCCCTTTCTTTTTACTCTTAATTGTATAAGGGAACTAATTATCCAGTAACTGAATTACATTTTTTAAATATATTACTGTAATGTTTAACATCTATTACTACTGAAGATTAAATTCTACTAGCACTTTGGTGCATTAGACAGTGATAAGCCATATGAAAATTCATTATGTTTAGCATCAGTGTATAGGATACATACAAACATAAGAAATTCTATTGGCTTATTATCAAATCTGATACCAAAAATGTAAAGCGAGTACTGAATATTTTAAGGTAATCAGGAACCTGACAGAAGTGTTTATAATCTTGGGTCTTAAAACTATAAAGAAATTTAAAGAATATGATTGTACAATGATAATCTAATCACTAAAGATTAATTAATGATATATAAATTTAATAAAATATGGCAATAAAATATTTGAATAAATAATAGGATTATAAAATCAAATTTTCCATCTATAAAAATATACTCTGAAAATAAACATTAACTATTATATCATACAGATACATATACATTCAACTTAAGTGATATTCATTCTGATTTTTCCTCATAAGAATTAATCATTTTGTTTTATGGCAACAATTAGTTCTGACATAATATAACTTTATTTTCAGGGAGCTTTTAGCTCTTTTAGTAGTCCCACTTCCAAAATTATTACCTTATTTTCTTTTTTATGCTTATTTCCTTTCCTGCCTTAATCTTTATGTAGGATGCATATTGGGGCAACTGTGGCTTCATAAGGTTTAACCCATGTATCTGTAGTCTACACAGGACTTCTATCAGAAAGGGGTGTTAGATTTTTTTCAAAGACCTTTTATGTATTTAATGAGATAATTTCTTTATGGGATACAGGTATATTTAAATTGTTGCTCTCATCTTGATTTAACTTTGGTGAATCATACCTGTTGAAACAGTTATTTATTTTGTTTTAATTTTCCAAGGTGATAGAGTAAAGATGTTAAATTGTCTTTATGACATTTCAGATTTCAAAGCTGTGTGTCATCTTCCTCTTTACAATTTGGATTTTTTTTTTTTTAATTTTGATATTCTCTTTCTACCTTTTAGTTTGTTTGGATAAGTTTTATTCATCCTGTTTATTTTTTAAAGAATGAATACTTTGTTTTATTGACCATTTTGTATTTTTCTTAGTATTGTTTCTATATTATTGATTTCATTTCTGTTTGGTTGCTAATTTGTTTTTACCTTCTCCTTTTTACTGGGATTACTTCTTTTTCCCAGAGCTTTCATTTGTTTTGTTAAGTTCTTGATAAAAGATTTCTCTTTTGAAATGTATACACTTAATGGTATGAACTTATTAATTTCTACAATTGTAGGTGTATCCTCTAAATGTATGGTATGCAATGCATTCATATTCATTGAATTCTAGGAAGTCTTTAATTCCTTTTTTATTTCTGTTCTGAACAATATTTTCATTTGTTATGAAATTGTTCAATTTCTATGAGTTTTTAAGCTTTCTGATATTTCTGTTGCTTTTCATATCCAATTCTAAATTATGAAAATCTAATAGAATGCATGGATTTATTTAATATATATATATATATATATTGAGACTTGCTATGTATCTGAGCATATAGTAAATTATGAAGACAGATCCATGAGGTACAGAGAATAAACTATATTCTTATATGTATGGGTGGAATGTTCTGACATTTGTTAGGCTCATTTTGTGTATAATTTCCATTAGCTCCAGTATTTCTGTTTAGTTTAGGTTCAGTTGACATCCATTGAGGAAAGTGTCTTATGGAAATCTTAAACTATCAATGTATAAAGATCAATGTGTAATTTAAGCAATAATGATGTTGTTATTTTTATAAACTTGGGTGCCTTTTTGTTTGTTTGTGTGTGTGTGTGTGTGTGTGTGTATTTGTATCTGTGTGTGGGTGTATTACCTGCATGTTTCACTTCTATTAATATTGTTATGAAATTATGTATTTTATTTTTATTCAAGTGTAGTTAACCTTGTAGCTTGGAGTTTCCATTATAGTACCTTCTCTGTGGATGTAATTGTTGATAGGTACTTTTTAAATTTAACTTTATCATGGAATACATTATTTTCTATGCATATGGTGAATGATCCTGTTTTGCATATGATAGTCATATGGCAATTGTAGTTTATTTGAATCTATAGCACCTTTTTCTAGGCTTTTCTGTATTTTAGATGCTCAATTGAGAAGTCAAGTGTAAGTGATATCTCTTATTCTTTTACTAGATTTTGAGACTCTACTCTTTATACTTAGTCAGATTGCATGCAAATCATTGATATATGGGGAGCTGTTTCCATGCAATTTAAAATGTGATACTTTGTTGATATTTAAGGATGACTCATTCTTTCCTAAACAGAAACAGACGAAGATTGGATTGAGGGTTTAGAACAGAGCATGTTGGGTGGGAGCTGAGAGAACAGGAGAAGAAAGAAACTGTAGGAGGGTGAAACATAAATAAAAATAGATAAATAAATACACAAATAAATAGATAGATAGATAGATAGATAGATAGATAGATAGATAGATAGATAGATAGATAGATGAGAATTCAAGTGTGATTTGAATAGGCCTGCTTGCTTTGAATGTACCTTTGTCTTTTTTCCTTGTAGCTTTTAAGATCTTCTTTGTTCTGTATGTTTAGTGTTTTAGCTAATGTATGATGAAGAATTTTCTTTTCTGGTCCAATCTTTTTGGAGTACTATAGACTTCTTATAC
>PVIH01016071.1:0-47037 GCA_004025045.1 Sigmodon hispidus
AAAAAAAAAAAAAAAAAAAAAAAAAAAAAAAAAAAAAAAAAAAAAAAAAAAAAAAAAAAAAAAAAAAAAAAAAAAAAAAAAAAAAAAAAAAAAAAAAAAAAAAAAAAAAAAAAAAAAAAAAAAACATGTTAAAACATTCCAAAAACTCATTGTTTCCATTAAAAAAAAAAGTCTACTTTGATCACAAAAAAATTTAGAGCTCACATTGATAAAAATTTTAAAAAATTAAATACAAAATTTAAAACAATAAATAAAAATTTTAAAATAATAAATAAAAACTCTAAAAAATTTAAACAAAAAATAAGACAAAATAAATATAAAATCTAAAAAAATGTTCCATTCTATAAAATTATTAAAAAAATCATTTATAAAAAACTTTAAAACACTAAAAAAAACATTACCACTAAATTACAAGATTATAAGGCTCGTTTAAAAATTTAAAAAAAAAAACTTTAAGGCGACACCTGCTCAAAATAACCCAAAGCCCCCTCTTAAACAATACTATTACAAAAAAAGTTCTTTACCTAAAATAGTTACCATAAAGAGACTACCCCCCGTCCCTCCAACTCTGTTCCCAGTTATAACAAAAACCAAAAAACCACAACCACATAAAAAGGCTTCTAACAATATAACATACAATTATAAACCTATACCCATAAAAGATTTAAAAACAATAAAAAAAGCCATAATAAACTATAATATACACTCATCTTTTATGAGACAATCCTTAAACTCATAGTCAACACAAAATCAAATAATTCCTAATAACTAAAAAAATTTAACAAACACAGTGTTAAACAATGGTCAAAACTTCCAATAAAAAAATTAGTTTAAAAAAAAGGCTAAGGCCTTAAAATCTCAAAATAAAACTAAAAATATTATCATCTCCAAAGACCAAATCCTTAAAAAAAAGCCCGTTTGCTAATTTATCAGTTCAAGCTACTTATAATGACCATGCTCTATTACTATGTCATACTGCCACCTTAAATACTTAAAAAAAAGTTTTAAACCCAAAACAAAAAATTAAGTCATATACCCAAATTAAACAAAGTCCAATAAAGCCTTATACAAACTTTTTACAAAAGTTGACTCAGGCTATAAATAAAACAATATCAAATTCAACAATTAAAAAACAGTTAATATTCTCTTTAGCCTTCAATAATACTAATATAACATATAAAAAATTAATCATGCCATTAAAAATCAAAAATACACCCATAGACAAATAAATTCAATATACACTTAATACTAACTATCTACACCCTAATAAAAAAAATTAAATAAGTCAAGCCATTACTAATACTAAAATAAAAAATCAAGACATTATTTACTTCAATTATAATAAACCAAGTCATATAAAAAAAATTATAAACAAAACATACATAAAAACTTAATACATGCCTCTTGGTGGCGGGTTTCTACCATGATAGAAGAAAGATTAGTATCAATGAATAGCAATAATGCATCCTATATAAAAAGATTTAAAGTGCTAAAAGAAGATTTTTTTTTTACCACATTTTTATTTAACTACTGCTGTGGCAATCAGACCAATTTCAAAGACAGAGGCAATTATAAGAACTGATACAGTTCAGGGATAAATAAGAAAAAGAAGCAAGAACAGTTTGTTTCTTCAGGTGGTTCAATCTTCAAGACAGTAGTGCTTGTGAGATGGTCAGTCTCCAAAGTGACCAGGACAAGTCTGTGGTCCTCTGGAGTCACAGTTCAGCCTATTGAGATGGTCAATTTACATGACATGCAAGAGTCAGGAACTCACTCTCAGTTATCCTCTGATGCTGCCTTCATTCTCCTGTGCTGGATATAGGGTATCTCCTCTGTTGCCTTTACTTCAATGGGAGTGGAAAAATTTCAAGCAAGCAAGTATGTCCAGCAGGAATCTCACTGGGGTTTTATTCATAATCTAAAGGGATCCCGTGTTTCATGCTCCAACTAGTTAGAGCCTGGCTTCACACTCTTACATGACTGGTTAATTTTTAAAAATACTGCTTGCTGTGGAATAATCCTCTTGTACACTAAATATTTGTCACTCAAATTGGTTTAATAAAATACTGATTGGTTGGTAGCCAGGCAGGAAATATAGGCAGGACAACTAAACTAAAGATGATGGGAAGAAGAAGGGCACGTCAAGAGAGATGCCAGCCAAGTAAGCAGGACACATAAAAAAAATAACAAGTCATGACCCACATAGCAAAGCATCAATAGAAGTATGAATTAATGTAAATGTAAAAGTTAGCTAGTAACATGCCTGAGCTATCAGCTGAGCATTTATAATTCATATTCAGCCTCTAATTAGGCTATTTGGGACTGGACAGTCAGGATAGGAAGCCTCCAATTACATATGGCACTTCAATGTCGGGCTGGAATTTCCACATAAAACCTAACAAAAGCTTAAAAAGGGAATCTAGACACACAAGAACAGACTTAACATGAAACTTACTCTTTTGTACAAATATATCATAGTACATGAACTATTCAAAGTTGGAAAATTATAATTGCCTATAAAGCTGTGAACAAACAAATATAATTGAAAACCATTTTCATGTATCTGGGATTTTTATATTCATACAGAAGATTGCTAAGCAAAGAATTGCTAAATGTTCTTTTTTCAGTCACATAAAACTTGATAAAGTAGTAGTCTAGGTTTCAAATTTAATTTTAGTGGAGAGAAAATCTATTTCTCCATATATATTTGTAAGTCATCTGTTGCTTTGAGATAGCTGAATGCAGTTTGGTTCTTCATATGGTAGAGTAACCAGTGACTTTGACACTAGTGAAGTTTTAGCCATAATTTTCTAGTTGTATTTTTTCTATAAACAAGAGAAATTCTTATTATTACCTTAAATTGTATTTGTATGTGTTTCCATAAAAACTTTTTAATGAGTTTAAAAAGGATTAAGCACTAATTGAATAATTGAAAATAAAATAATGATTACTCTCCAATTTCAAAAAACTGCTATATTAAACCAATCTATATTTTTTTAAAAATATCTTGTCTTTTAAATTTAAGTCAAAAGGTATGTTACTTTGGGGGAGAGGTTGTGCTTTTGTTTCCACGGGAAATGCAAGGCTGTGAATTTCTTCTGTGCTAAGAAAAATTAGAATTGATTGAGGAAAACCCCCTGAAAAGTCTCCAGTGAGAATAGATGGCCTGAATGATCCAATGTTTCAGAATACCTCTATTACAGTTGCAAGGATTCCTGGAACATAGCAGCCATGTGGTAAACCCAACATGGTGCCAGCAATACACACTGCATATGGAGGGCACACTCCTAGGCATGGCTACATAAATCTGTGCTCACTCATTCTCTTAAAAGGAGCTGCCATATGAAAATCTGTCTTTTTTTCCTCTTCCACTTCCTTGCCCTCTTACCTGCTTGGAAATTCCCTTAAATAAGCTCTAGTGTAGCATCTGGTAGTTTGTGTCTGATCTCACTTAAGCAACCAACATTTTGGTGCCGTGACTTGGATAAGCGCTCTCCTAGGCTTAAGTGCACATAGGCCAGGAGATCCTGATCCAGGGCTCATTACCAGACTACCTTCCATCTGCGCCACCACAGCTTGTTAGAACACCACTGATCTCAATATAAGTCTTCCCTTTCTAGTCAGCATAGCCATGAACCATTGTCTCCAAAAAAAGACTTGATTATCTGGCTTTCCAGTAGTACTCTAGCCTCACAGAAGACCACTCCCAGACACGACTGTCACTGGTCATGGCTATTCCTGAAGCTCATTTCTGGCCTTTCCTGCTATTGAAGCCCAGTCTGGATCTGTAGATCCTGCTACTGGACTCTGTCCCCAGGGCTCTGCCTTAAAGCCTACCCTGGGTGCTGACAAGTTCCTATCAGTAGTTTGCATTGGATGTCCACACTAGCTGCTGATGGCTGCTTGTGATGGCTTATCATTGGGTTTTATGCCCACCCCTGAGAACTAAAGAGTTTTTAGTGGTGGCAAGCATTGGTTTGGCCTTTGCCTTGATGCCTCTTCTGGGTGCTGATGAGTGTCTAGGGATAGCTAGCATGGTTTTTACGCCCACCCCTCATGGTGGCTAGCATTGTTTCTGGCTTTGTCCTAATGCCTACTCCAAGAGCTGATGAGTATCCTTAGAAATAGTTAGCATTACTCCTCCAAGACCACTCTTTGGCTGAGTTATGAACAATTTTTAGTGGTGGAATCCCTCCCCTCTGGGCCTCAATAATGGAGAATGAGCCAAGAGAAAATGTCTCTCCTTAATCACCTCTAGGATGCATTCTTGAGACTCTCAAGCTGCTTAGCCTGTTTGTCTTACCTAGACACCACCAAGCTTATCCATTATTGCACAAAGAAATGGCCTAAGTACCCCTTAAATAACTCAAAATAGCCACCTAATGGCTCGCTGGACCCTGATATATTATGGGAGTTAACTTTTGCAAGTATACAAGCTGATGGAAAGAGTTCCCTTATCTCTTTCCATATCTCAATTTTAAGTATTCTCTTCCAGCTTCCTTTTCTTTGAATTTTCCCTATCTCTTTTCATATCTCAACTCTAAATCTTCTCTTCTGGCAGTCTGTTCTTCTTCCATCTGTTTCTAGCCACACAACCAAATCCTTCTGTGGAACCCTCACCTTTCAAATCTCAACACCCACCTGCAACTCTTCCAACCTCTTCCTTTTCAGGAACTTGAAACCTGGCATGTACATTTGCCCCACCAGTCACTTGCTCTCGTGCTCCTAAGGATCCTGATTCAGTTCTCCCTCTGCGGAAAATGGCTAGCATAGATGGGTTAGTGAAAGTGTATACCTCATTTCCTCTGTCAAAACTTGCTCAGGTGGCAAAAAAAAAAAAAAAAAAAAAATTGGGCTCTTGAGCAACAATGAGTTTGTGAACAGGCCAGAACTCATGCAGATGAGGTTCATCAGACAAATGTAGCACACACCCCAGGAGCCAAGGCTGTCCCAGATGTAGACCCCCATTGGAATTACAATACAGCAAGAAAGGTTTTAGCCAGAGACAATTTTGTGACCTGCATACTGGCAAGTCTGCATAGAGATGCTCTGAAGCCTATCAGTTTTGAAAAAACGCAAGAGATAGTAAAAGATAAACAGGAGAATCTGTCCCAATTTTTTAAATGACTCACAAATTCACTCTCACAGTATACAAACTTAGATCCTGAAAGCGCTGAGGGAAAGCAACACAGAACTACCCCAACATCAGAGCTAAAATTACATCTCTTGAGAGGGGACCACTGACTCCACAGGCAGAAGTCTTAGTGCTGGTTTTTAAGGTGTATCACAGGAGAGATGAGAAAACACACCAGGAAAAAATACCTCCTGCTGGCAAGAGCTATCTCATCAGCTCCTTCACCTCCTCCTGTGACAATAGACCTAGATTTCCTGGTGCATGTTTTATGTGTGGCCAGCTCAGCCACTGGTCTTGCTCTTCCCATCCCCAGAACTAGCAGAGATCCACAAACTTTATTTTATAACCACTAGCCACTGGAGTCCCCTAGAAAGAAGAAACATAAAACAGCTACCTTAAAGTTTATTTAATGCATAGACAAAGCCTAACTTAAAGGTATACATGTCCCAATTTCAAACCTTCTTTCTCTCCCTTTTTTTCCTCTTCTCTTAATCTAACTTCCAGACCCTGCAATAGCAGAGTACACTCACCATATCATCTGAATTCTTCTGAAGGTTGTCTCACTGTCACTAACTTACAGTTTTTTTCTGAGTTCCAGAGAAACCTAAATTTATTATCCTGTGCCTTAAATTCACCCAGACTTCAGGAAATAAACCACAAAACGCAGCAATCTAACCACCAGAAGATACAGCTCTCATCTGCCAAAATGACAAACTTTGCCCCTAAAACAGTTTGAAGCAACCTTAAGAGATCCATTGACCCTGTTCCAGTCCAATCCACTTTCCACTGCCCCCCCTCCCCATAAACCTGGCTTTCTCTTTATAATAAACATAAGAGTGAGATAGAGTGAGATATAAGGATTTCTGGCATGTAGCAGCTATATGGTAAGCCCAACATGGTGCCAGCAGAACATGCTGCATATGGAGGACACATTCCTAGGAGTGGCTATGTAAATCCATGCCCACTCATTTTCTTAATATGTCTTTTTTTTCTGTTCCACTTCTCTGCCCTTGTACCTGCTTGCCAACTCCCCTGAATAAACTCTAGTGTGGCATCTGGTAGTATGTGTCTGATCTCATGTGCAAAACCAACAGTAGTGTCCTCTGAGCTCTGCATCCAGAATGGTTTCAAGAAAGCTGACTCAGATGATCCATCCTTATAGAATTCTCCAGTCAGGATTTGCTTATAACCCTGAATTTTTTCAAGGTCCCCCAAAGATTACCAAAACCCAACCAGCAGGAAGTAGTCTAGAAAAATAGACTCATATTTCCCCTCCCCAAAAAATGGGCTATAGATATTTATTATCATCTTAGGTCAGGAACAAAGCTAAAAAACATGATTAGATTTAGAGATGTTGTCTGAAAAAAGAGGTGATATACAAATAATGTAGAAAGGATAAATTATTAAATCTACTTTAATCAAAAAACTACTAATTTTACATAGTTTATATTAGTATAGATTTTGGTTTATTGATATGAATTTACAGTTAACTTTTTATGCTATATGTGTATTTTATTCTTATTTAGAGAATTATATCTATGCAGCTCATTAAAAATGTAATATATAACTAAAAATACAAATTGATAGTCACTATTATTACAATAGCAAACTTATAGTCATGTTAGGTATGTTTCAAGATCATACAGAGATAACATTTCAGATAGACAA
Source organism: Sigmodon hispidus (assembly GCA_004025045.1). Lineage (NCBI taxonomy): Eukaryota > Metazoa > Chordata > Mammalia > Rodentia > Cricetidae > Sigmodon > Sigmodon hispidus. The sequence continues at coordinate 6,803 of PVIH01016071.1, forward strand.
TCTTCAAACACCTCAAAGACCTACAGAATATGGCATTTAAGATGTTTTAAGAACTTAGATTTTTCTCTACAGTTAGACCCGTCTGCTCCTGGCAGTACCAATTTCTTCAAATAGGATGATAAGCATAAAAAAAAAAAAAAACCTCCATATGGAGTTTGTTTTCTTTATGACAAAACCTAGTCATGTGGGCAAAGAAGCTGCCCTTGCCTCAATTGCTGTTACTGTCCAGACTGGACCAACAGGATGCAAGAAAACTGACTGCTGAACTTTGCAAAGGTGAGGTAGAACTGTCCTTCAAAATTCCATGCTTTATAGGAAAGTCTGTTAGATATGCTAGGCCTGTAGACCAGAGTTGGATGCCCCCAACATTACAGAGAAACTTTAGGTAACTGTCCAGACTACCTGCTGTCCCTGTCATTAGGTAATATTTCATCCTTCTGGGGGCATCGATGGAATTAAAAACTAAATAGTTAAACAAGGTTTTCTCTCAGAGTCCAAGAGATAGCACTTCTTACTGACAAGGAAATCTACAGGATTTAATCAAACTTACAGCAATTTCTTTTCTTTTCTTACTTCATCTTTATTGGCATGACAACCACAACAGTGAAGGCCTAGGCTTATGTACTCAACAGGCAGTCATTCTTTGGCAAGGCAGTGCAGGGGCTGAATTCCTCAGGTACATAAAAAGGGGTAATAAGATTTACACAAAGGCAGTAACTGTCAACTTTGGTTTATAACATAAAGGTGAGGCTGGCTAGTGATAGAGGTCAGCTAAAGATTAGAGCAACAAGGCAATCTTAAGTGAGAAAGTCATGGGCTCTAACTACAGTCTTAAATGCGCTTAGACATAAGGTTAAAGGTTTATTAATCAGAAAAAAAAAAAAAAAAACATGAACAAAGTAATGTCCTGTGCTATTTCTACAAGTTCTTCTTGAAGCCACTTCTCTGAGGGAGGGCGGGTGTTCTCAGTTGCTAGGTGACCTGAGTAAACAATGAAGGGAAGCTGCAGCTTTGGTCCTGTTTCTCTCTTCTTGAATGAAGAAGCTATTTAACATCTTTATTTTACAAAAGCCCACAGTTAAAAGACTTTAGAATGTTATCAAAAATGTGGATATTTTAGAGAAACTTTGGTCCTTTAAAGAGACTAAACGTTTAAAGTAGTTGACTTTTTAAAGACTGTGGGAGCTCTAGGTGTTGAAATGTTTTATATTGTGATAGTAGTAATAATAGTAGTAGTAATGTGAAATCATGGGGCTAAGAAGAAATGAAAGGTTATGGTTTAGAAGTATTTATGTGTTGAGTTGACAATGATCAATTGTTATGACTTTCTTTATATCAACATGACATAATCTAGAATTATGTGGAATAGAAAACATCACTTGAGAAAATTCCCTAACCAGATTGTCCTGTGGAAAAACCTGTGATGTGTTTTCTTGCCTGATGACTGATGTGGAAGGGTATGGAGAAACGAACTGATCAAATGAGCCTTTCTCTGAGGCCTTGGTGCATGGAGAAGGAACATAGATAGCTCCTTCTCAAAACTAAGAACATGCTAGACAAAGGACTTGGGTCCAGGGCCTTTGGGATCTGCCACCTCAAACCTTATAACCCAACTTTTCCCTTCACAGGTATCAGTCCCAGGGCCACTGTGTACTCAGTCTATAATGCTATAATGTTCTTGGGATACTCTGCTCCTCTTGTGCAACATTAATCTTGGTAACTTTGTCCCTCTGTATGATAGATTTTGTATGCAAACTTTGCCCCATTTCTCCCCTGGAAATACTGTATATAGTATGTACTTATTAGTAAAGCTGCAAGACATTCCAATCTCAAACTTTCTTATAGTCTCTATCTTTATCCTTTTTATCTTCTGATCTCCTCTCTCTCTCTCTCTCTCTCTCTCTCTCTCTCTCTCTCTCTCTCTCTCTCTTTCTCTCTCGTTCCTAAAGAAAAGCCCACTGGTCCAAGTCAGGAGGTCCCAGCACACTGTAGCTCGTGCCATGCCGTGCTGGGAGTCCTGGGTACTGTAAGCAAGTTGAATAAGTCACAGGAAGAAAGCAGCATTCCTCCATGGGCTTCTGCATCAGCTCCTGCCTTGTGGTTCATGTCTTAAATTCCTGTCCTGACTTCCTGTGATGAGGAAGTGAAAGAAAACTAAATCCCTCCCTTTCCAGGTTGTGGTCTTCATTACAGCCGTGAAACACTGTCTAAGAAAGAGGATCTCATTGACTCTCCTGACAACTTGAAATAAGGTTTTACATCCCTGGCACTGGGTATTTTCCAGTCTATAGCTTTTGAAGTATTATTATCACAAATAGTGTAGTTCATTTAAGCTATACATAAGCATATATGTGTATATGTATTATTCATAATTTTAAATAAATATAAAATAACTCATTTATTTCCAATCAGTGTTATTTGTCCTTCTTTCCATCATCTCATTCTATATTGCTCTCTATCCCCCTTCCCAATTAACTCCCAATTTTTCCCATTTATTGCTCATGGCATCTATGTCATCCCATGCCTCACTCTAAAACACCTTCCCATGTCCAGATTTTTTTTTAATTTTCCTTGTTTCTGTGGTTAATATGGGTTATATACATCTATACATTTGGAACTAAGAACCACAAATGACAGGGAATGTGCAATATTTTTTTTTTAGGTCTGGGCCACCTAATTCAATATAATACATTTTAGTTCTATCAATTTACCTACATACTTCATGATTTCATTTTTCTTTACAATTGAGCAGAATTTCATTGTGTATATACATACCACAGCTTTATTACCTATTCATCAGTTAAATCACACTTAGGTTGTTTTTATTTCTTAGATATTGTGACTAGAGTAGCAATGAATATGACTGAGCAATTATGAGGAGTATGCTGTCAAATCCTTTGAGGAGTTAGATATCAATGTCTTATAGTAGATATATTTTTAGCTTCTTGAGAATGCTGGTTTCAAAAGTAGCTATACGAGTTTGCAATCTAACCAACAGTGGACAAGAATTTTCTGTTCCCTGAAACCTCACCAACATTTATGTTATCTTGATATAATTATTCTAACAGGGATAAAATGAAATGTGTTCCACTAGTTGCTAAAAGAATTGAAACGTTCTGAGATATTCCCTAGTTATTTTCATTCTTCCTTTGAAGAACTCTTTGTTCACATCCATGGCCCAGTTTTAAACTGGGTTGTTTGTTTTCTTGGTTTTTTTTTTATAAATTTATTTATTTCTATTTAATGTACATTGGTATTTTGCCAGGGGTGCCAGGTCCCCTGAAATTTGAGTTACACACAGTTGTGAGCCACCATGTGGGTGCTGGGAATTGAACTCAGGACCTCTGGAAGAGCAGTAAGCTCTCTCAACCACTGAGTCATCTCTCCAGCCCTTCTTGGTTCTTTTTTATAGATACTTTGTATGCTTTGGATATTAATGGTTTTTTTCTTTCAGATGTTGTCTTAATTATATTTTTATTGCTGGGATAAAACACTATGATCAAGATGACATTTAAAGAAAGCATTTAATTGGAGCTCAGGGTTCCAGAGGATTAGAATTGATGTCCATCATGCATGACAGCATGAGAAAAGGTATGGCATTAGAACAGTAGCCAAAACACTAACTATGAGGCATAGAGAAAGATAACTAGGAATGGAATGGGCTTTAGGACCTAGAAGCCATCTCCAGTGACACACCTCCACCAACAAAGCCACAGCTTCTAATCTTTCACAAACAGTTTCACCAACTAGAAATGAAGCATTAAAGTATATGAATTTATAGGACAATTCTCATTCAAACCACTATTATCTACTCCCTTGCCCTCATAAGTTCCTGGCCCTATCATAATGTAAAATATATTATTCCAACTCCTAAAGTTTCCAGAGTCCTTCACAGTCTAAGCAGTGTTTAAAAGTCTAAAGTCTCTTCTGAGGCTCAATGCACTCTCTTAATTGCAATCTCATGTAAAATCAAAAATCAAATCATAAAAAAAACAAAAACCAAATCATATACTTTTTAACATAAAAATGGCAAAGGTTATACAATACTATGCCAAAAGAGAAGAATTTGGACAAGGTGTGTAAATACTGAACCAAAGCAAGACCAAAACCCAGTACATAAAATTCTAATTTCTATTTTTTTATTTTTAAGACCAAATAGAATTCCAGCTACATTTGGTATCCAACCTTTGGGGCATGAATTCATGAAAAAAAAAACCACTTACCTGTGGCTTTGTAGCTACTGGTACAAGCTGGAGCTGCACACAGCTTGAGTCACTACTCTACTGGCTAGATTTTCCTTTTCTTCCCCAAGTCTTCTGAGTGAGTCTGGGATTTTGCTGTTTCAGCCTGTCTGCAGCAAATTTTATAGGCTTTTGGGCTCCAAGAACCATAGAAGTTAGCTGCTCTTGCATAATACCCTGTACAGATGGCTGGCTCTTTGGCTTCTTCTCTTCCAGTGAGTTGTGGGCTTTCCCTGTACCTCCTCAATCTGCTGCCATATCAGGTAACTGCCTTGAAAATCCCTTAGGTTTCTACTGTTCTACACAGAGCAGTCAGCCTCTTCACCATCATCTGAATTAGCAGCAGCAGCAGATTTTATGAGACAATTGAGAATTCTTAAAAGGAGGAATTAGTTAAAAGAGAGTTTTTAATCCATTTAAAAAATTGGAAACACTATTAAAATGGAAAGAGTTAGGTCTCTGAATGATAACATGGTGAACAGTTTGAAAATGGAACAAATAATGAGAGGATAACTAATTTGGATGGGATTTATGTAATGTCAATTATAAATATTATCTGTTTAATCATTTTTGTTTTATCACTAAAACAGTTATTTAATATGAGTGCTAGGATACAAGTTTCAGCAAAACTTATTTAAAACAGATCATAGAGATGTTCAGACCCAGACAGAGGAATTTAAAGGAGAACCAATATCAACATTACATTATAAGGTTAGAGAGCAACAGCCTACAGTTTTCAAATACCCAACCTTAATTTATCCAGTAACCTTTTAGGAACTGCCAAGTGATAGATATACTCAAGGCTGTGTAAAAGATAAATGGATTCCTGTGCAAATGTTAGGTTTAAGGAGATTCAAGGAAGCAACAGTCTCGTGGTATACATGTTAGTATTTTGTGTGTAAAAGAACTTGCTAGTATGCTGCCAAGGAAGCCATATTAGGGTTACTAAAGTGTGGGAAGGGGGAGGGAAGAAAGGAGAGAAACAGTAGGGTAGGGAGCAGAGAAAAAGAAAAAAAAAGAGAAAGTCTCCCATATGGTTGGAGATTTTAAAGGTAGGCATGCCTATATTAGAGGCTCTTTGGAGCCCCTGCAGGCAGAGGTGTGACCACAGCAATGTAACAATGCATTCACCTTTTTTGTGAAGCATATGTTAAACTCATGGTCAACTTGTAATAGAATTATCCCTCAAGACTAAAGAGATTAGGTTACAGATATGTTGGTTCCTGTTCTTCAGTTATAATGGAGAACCAGGTGACAAAATGAGATTAAGACTATAGAACAATGAAGTAATTCTAGAGGTATAAAAATCTTTGAAGACCAACTTCTTGGAGAGAAAGATTATGATGATATACAAAGGCAATCTCTATATGATAACCACACCCTCCCTTTATACCTCACCATACCTTTGAATGCTTGGGACAGAATTGAAGAAGAAAGATAGAAAACCGAGTCATTTACTAAACTTATACAGATTCCCCTCCCAAAAAAAAAACTTCACTGATTTTTTACAAAGATTGATTTCAACAGTAAATAGAATGATACTAAATTCAGAATCTAAGCAAATAATAATTGAATGTATGGCTTTTGAAATGCTAATTCATAGAGCAGAAGGGTAATTAGGCCATTAAGGGAAGATCAGCACCCTTAGAGGATAAATCTGAGATACAGTCAATATTGAATCTCATAGCCATGATGATGCTTGGGTAAGAGAGGTGATTTCCAGAGGTTTGAAGAAAAATTAAAATATTAGGTGCTTTAATTGTGATCAGCAAGGTCACCTAAAAAAGGATTGTAAACAGGATGTTTCTAAAAAACAATTTTTTTCTAGGAATAATCCAAACCCTCCCTTCTTACTGGAATATGCAAAAGGTATGGCAAAAGTAGACATTAGACCAACAAATGCAGATCTACAAGGAACAGACAAACCAAGTTGCCATTCAAAAATGCCTTGTGGAGGGCCTCTCTCAGGCTTTCATATCAAACTTAGTTCAGTCATTCTTCATTACTGTGGGAGAAACTCCTTCCCAGAGCAATTAAAATACTTAATGCCTATTGAAAAAAAAATACTGCTCTGAATGAGAGAACAACTTTACAAAATAAAGCAAAAATTTCAGGAGAAAACATAAATCAAAATTTATAAAGATTAGATTTGGACAAAGGAGATCTCTTAATTAGAAGAAATGATAGTTCAACAGTGTGGCTATTCAATCTAAACTAACTTTAAGATTAACAAATGCTTTTCATTTGATCAGATATAACTTGCCATAAGAGAACCTCCCCCAAAGTTAGGGTTGGAGAAGAGCTTTGTTTGTGTCTTTTTAGAATAATGAAGGCATCCAACTAAGGAATACGAAGACTACTGGACAAATGAAGCATGTGAAAAAAGGACAAATCATCCAGAAGAAATGTCTCAAAAAAGGAGTAAATTGGCCTATTAGTATATCACATCTCCAACAAAATAAAATTTTGTAAATCTTTCTAAATGTTTATTTCTGCTGTTCTGCTGACACATTGTCAGGGACCAAGACCCTGGCTTGAGCCTCGGCCTCTAGCTAAAGGCTCCCGTGGGAACTGACTGAGAAACCAACCACTGAGCCAGCACAATGTTCTCCCAAGTAGAATAGACATTCTCCCAAGTAAAATAGATGTTCTCCCAGGTAGAATAGAAGTTTTTCCCAAAGTAAAATAGATGTTCTGGTTTGTGTCACAGTAACAGAGAAGTAACTCTAAAGAATAGAATAACAGGAACATTCTGTGGCTAGGTTACATAGCAGTCCTCCCATAAAGGTAGCTCTAAAGAATAGAATAGCAAGAATATTCTATGGTTAGGTTACCTAGCAACTCTCCCCTTAAGCAAGACCAGTCACCCTTTTACCCTGCCAATGTCCTGTTCCCCTGGCCAGCTTCCTGCAGGTGTTTGAAGATTGCCCCCTCCCCATATTCTTCTATATAAGCATGTTTAGAATTGTAATAAATCGCAGCTCGATCAGAATCCCGTTTGACCTGCTGCCTTCCTTTGCGTCTCCCTTCCCTTCATTCCCTCTAGTAGGTGGTCTCCCGTGTTGATGGCCCGCGGGTCGGGGCAGCACATAATATAAAGGGTCTTTTTATAGTCCCAGTTCAATTTAAAATTAAAGATTACTTTGGAGTTAGAAACTGGTTCTCTCCTTCTCTAAACCCAAGCATGCTTGTTAAAGTAAAATCCAAAATTTTTATCTCATGTCAGAAGAACTACCTGATATAAGGCAGAAGGAAAACCAAAATTAAGGGACTGTTCTATTGCTACTAATTTCGTGATACTTTGGTTTTATTTTGACTCATTAAAGCTTTTCTTAAGGTATAAATATTATCTTAAATTTTATAAGGTCAATATATACATGTATATTTTAAGCTTTTTGTCACATATTAATGGTCATATAGAGTACTAATTCTAGAAAAAATAGGCTTTATCTAGCTTCTTGTACATGATTTCAGTTTGAATCTATCAGTTTTCTGCAGTGAATCATGACCATGCCTAACAGTGACTTTTGAAGTCTCCAAAAGGGAGATGGGGCCCACAATGATGATTCCACATGGACTATGGCAACAACTCTAAGCTAACAAATACCACTCAAAAGTCAGCTTTAGATTTCTAAATGCTTAGAACAATATTGAGGCAGCTAGCTGAGATGCTTCAGCCTTGCAGACTACTATAGCCAGGATTTGAGACAAGCCTTTCACTTTCCCATTGTCCAGAGATTGAACAACAAATGATACAGCTACCTCTCCTAGGTCTGAAAAATTAATCCAAAATTTTCTTTTCAGAATCTCCTGAAAATGCCTTGTCCCCAAACAGCAGGAAGTAATTTTAAAAACATGAAGCCCCCATTTCCAAGAGATGGGGTGTACAGTTTTCAGTCTTTTGGGGTTATAGATATTTGTCATTGTTCAGGGTGGTTGGTTACAAGTGGTATTGAAAATGATCAGGAAAAAAGCTGAAAAAAAGAATATTAGATTCATGATTCTTGTTTGAAAAGAAAAAAAGAAGGATAGAGATATAATAGGGGGAAAGGGTAGATTACTGAATTTGCTCTGAAAAGAATAAGGAGGTATAGATATGATACTATAAAAAAATAAAGTAACTAACTACTAGGTTTAAATATTTTACATCAGCTTGGATCTTTGTATATTGATACAAATTTGAGATTGTTTTTGTTAGAACATACTATACACACATTTCTACTCTTGTTCAAGGTATTGTATCTATACAACTCATTTAACAATGTAATGTAAGTTTCTAATCCTTGAAAGTTATTTTTACTAACTAATTCAGATAATTAGTCACCTATTACAACTGAACTTCATAGTCAGGTTAGGTAAGTTTTCAAGGTCAAACAGAGATATATTTTAGATAGACAAGTCATCTTTAAACATTTTAAAGATCTATAGAATATGGAACTTAAGATATTTTAACAACATAGGTTCTTTCTATTTATGACAATGAGACATGTCTGCTCCTGACAGCATCAATCTACTTCAGAGAAGATGGTAGGCAACAAAGAAACTCCATATGGAGACTACTTTCTTTGTGGCAAAGTTAGCCACTGAGCAAAAAAGTGCCCTTGCCTCAACTGCTTACAGTATGATGTTCAAAATGGACAAGCAGGACACAAAAGAAAGGACTGCCAAACTTTGCCAACACAAGATAGGGAAGTCCTTCAGGAAGTCCTGCTTCACAGATAAGTCTGTCAGACTGTGGGCTGAAGATGGATGTTTCAATGTTACAGAGAAACATTGGGTGACTGAGCAGCCAGCTGTTTCTGTTCTTTCTTAAATTTGGGAAGTTGTTTGTTCTGCACTTCCGTTTAATTGGGTAATAGTCTATCCTTCTTAGGTCTCTGATGAAATTGAAGACTAGATGGTCATAGTTATAATTTTTCTTGTTAACAAATTTAGAAAAAAAATCACAAAAGAAGTAGAAACTGCATAATATTGAGGGACATAAAAAGATAGTTTTGACTTAATAATGCAAGTTCTACTAAAAGCCATTTACAAATTCCGTGCAATCCTAATCAAAATCCCTATCTCATTCTTCATAGACATAGAAAAAATATTCTAAAATTAGAAAATATAGACCTACAAATTTTGCAAGTATCCGAAACAATCCTCAGCAAAAATATCAATATTGGAGAGATTACCATTTCAGACCTCACATATTCTTGACCTCAAATGTATTATAAAGTGGTAATAATAAAAACAATATGATACTGGCACAAAAATACATATGTAGAATCAATGGAACAAAATAGAAAACATGAGTACACATAACTACAGTCATCTGATATTTGATGAAGATTAGAAAAATATACACTGAGGAAAAGAGTGCAAAACAAATAGTGCTGGGAAAAAATGAATGGCCACATATAGAAGAATGGACTTAGATTCTTATCTATCACCTTGCACAGAAACTAATTCCAAAGGGATCAAAGCTCTAAATATGTGAAAACCAAAACTGTTAGAAGAAAATATAGGCAGACACATAAGATATTCTATTAGTAATGGACTTTCTGGACAGGACTCCATTTACCCAAAAACTAATGTCGGTAATTTATAAGTTGGACCTCATAAAACTAAATAGATTCTGTACAGCTAAATAAGCAATCAATGGAGTAGAGAGAAAATTCTCAGAGTAGGAAAGAACCTTTGACAGCTACGTATCTGACAGAAGATTAATCTTCAGAATGTATAAAGAACTCAAAAAATCAAAACAAAAAAAAACAAAAATGGCACATTTAAAACTGGCTGTGAAACTGAACAAAGATTTCTCACAAGAAGAAATAAAAATGTCTAAGAATTACAACAGTTCAATTCTATTACAATTATTATTGTGTCTTTTGATACCAATATCATATTCTTTTTTATTACTATAGCTCCATAATACTGCTTGAAATCTGGAGCAGTGATACTTAGAGCAATGTTTCTCTTATCCAGAATTTTTAAGCTATCAGGTATTTTGTGTTTCCATGTGAAAATCAACATTGTTTTCTCAATTTCTGTGAAAACTTTTAGTGACATTTCTGATGGGGACTACATTAAATGTGTAGATTGCCTTTAGTAGGACGGCCATTTCCACAATATTAATCCTACCAATCCATAATCATGAGGCATTCCATCTTCAATTTCTTTCTTCAATGTCTTAAATTTGTTATAATACAAGTCTTTCACATGGATCATAAAATTCACCTGTATCCTAAGGAATTTTTGAGGCTATTTTGAAAGATATTGTTTCCCTGACTTCTTTCTCACTCTGTCGTTTGTATATAGGAAGACTACTGGTTTATGAGTTTATTTTATGTCCTGCTACTTTGCTAAAAGTATCAGCTGTAGAAATTTTCTAGCAGAGTTTTTAGTGCCATTTGTGTATTTTACAACCATATTATCTGCAAACAAAGATATTTTGGCTTTGTTTTTAATTTGTATACCCTTGATCTTCAGTTTTATTGCTCTAAGTAAGATTTCAAGTACTTTATTAAATAAGTATAGAAAAAGGGAACGTTCTTTTCTTGTTCCTGATATTAGTGAAAATGTTTCAAGTTTCTCTTCACTTAAAATGTTGATTGTGAGATTACTGCAAATTGTTTTTATTATCTTGAGGTATGTTTCTTGTATCCCTAGTTTCTCCAGGGCTTTTATCATGCAGGGATGTTGAATTTTGTCAAAGGTTATTTCTTTATCTAATGAGATGATCATGTTATTTTGTATTTCAGTCTATTTATTGTGGATTATGTTTATTGATGTGCATATGTTGAACCACTCTGGTACCTCTGGCATGAAGCCTACTTAATCATGGTGGATAATCTTTTTGACATGTTCTTGAATTCAGTTTGTAAATATTTTATTGAGAATCTTTGCATTGATGTTCATGAGAAATTGGTCTGTAATTGTCTTTCTTTTTAAGATCTTTGTGTTGGTTTGTGTCAAGGTAACTATGGCCTTTTGAAAAAAATAGATAGTATTTCTTCTGTTTCTGCTTTGTGGAATAATTTAAGATGTCTTGGCATTAGTTCTTGGGGGTCTGGTAGAATTCTGTGCTTAATCCATCTGGCTCTTGGGTTTTTCTTAGCTGGAAGATTTATATTACTGCTTCTATTTCACTAGAGTTAATGGGTTTCTTTAAATTGTTTATTTTATCTTGATTTGACTTTGGTAGGTCATATATGCTAAGGACATAGGTTTTTCAGTTTGGTAGAATACAGATTAAAATACATATATATATATGACTTTATGATTGTCTGAATTTCCTCTTTGTCTTTATGATATCCCCCTATTCATCTCCAATTTTACTAATTTAGATTTTCTCTCCATGTCTTTTGGTTAATTAGGCTAAAACTGGTCAATCTTGTTGATTTTCTCAAATAACCAATTCTCATTTCATTAATTCTTTGTATTTTTGTTTGTTTCTATTTTATTGACTTCAGCTCTGAGTTTATTTCTTCCCATCTGCTCTTATTAAGTGTTATTTCTTCTTGATTTCCTAGTGCTTTCAAATATGTCCTTAAGTTACTAACATGAGATGCCTCCAATTTTTCATGTGGGCATCTAGTGCTATGAACTTGACTCTTAGAACTGTCTTCATTGTGTCCCTTAGGTTTGGATATGTTGTTTTTATTTACATTCAATTCTAAAAAGTTTTAAATTTTTTTGACCATTCATGATGATCAACTAAGATGTAGGGTGTTATTTCAATTTTCTTATAGCTATTGAAATTTGTTTTCTGACCTAACATTAATGAAAACATTCTGGGCCCTGCCCCAGATAAGTTTTCTCCCAGAGCTTTAAGACAATTGGCAACTACCAGTGAGGAAGAAGCACACAGAATTCAGACTTAGGGCAATTTCACTTACTATATCTTTAATAGCACAACATCCTTAATGGCACGACATACAACAACCAAGGCATAGGTTTTGTGTATTATTTATATTCATTGGGAAGGTTCCCTGAAAAGGCCCAAGCAGAGGGCGAAAGGGGGAGGGGCAAGTGTTCTCAGTTACTAGGTGACTAAGTAAACAATAAAGAAGACCTTACATCCTTATGTTTTGCTAAAGCACCCTCCCTAAGAGAAAATTTGTGAGGGCTTAATTTGCATAAAAAACCAGATCTGACTGTTTAGGTCTTAACGCTTCAAAATACATGTTTTGGTACCTGCTACTGAGAGTTGGTAAATATCTTTTTCCTTTAACCTTTAAATAAAGATCTTGTGTTAATGAATCTAAATGCATAAAAGCCTTTAAAAGCCTTTTGGGTTAGTTAGCTCTAGATCAATGGGGTGATAACGTTAGGATGTATCAAGCTGCCTTTGGATACCTAAGGAAAAAACAAAAACAAAACAAACTTTTAAATGAGTTACAATGCTGAGGGCTGACTCTGCCCAGCTATTTACTAGCAAAAATAACTATAGGAAAGGGAGACATGGAGTCTGCTCTGGGCAGAGAGAATAAAAGCTTGAAAGAGATCTTGTCTGTGTAGCTGTTTTCACACAGAGATTTAATAATAATAATAATAATAATAATAATAATAATAAACCACTAAGCCCTCAATATATAAAAAGAGTTGTGCTCACCAAATGGAGGATCACATTACTAAAGATTTAAGATTTTAATTAAAAAAAAAAAAAAAAAAAAAAAAACAGAGAGAACTGCCTTCACACACAGAAATCCTCTATAAAAAGCTGATTAACACATTCAAAAGCAATTAACACCAAAACTCCTTAGGATTTTGGCTTTTTCCTCCATCAGGTCTCTTGGCTCTAATGGGTCAGTCTTGTGGCGCCAAACGAGTTTTTATTTTGTATTTCTGTGACTCCCAGCATAATATGTGGTTGATTTTGAAGCAAATTTCATGGGCTGTTGAAAAGAAAGTATATTTCTTAGTGTTTCAGCGGAATGTTCTCTAGATGTCTGTTAGACCCATTTGATGATTTATGATGTTATTTAAACTTCAACATTTCTCTGCTTAGGTTTTTTGTTTGTTTGGTTGGTTTGGTTTTTTTAGATGACTTGTATATTGGTAAGAGTAAGGTATTGAAGCTACCAATCCATTTCCTTGAAATACCTTTTTCCATTTCTTTACCCTAAAATGATGTCTATTCTTGATGATGAGGTTTGCATTAGCATTTAGGCATCTGTACTGCCCTGTCCTTAGGGTCCTGACAGGATGCATCCTCAGCTGCAGCCACTAAGTGCACCCCCCTGTGTACATTCTCCAAGTTCTCTTATACAAGGTAGGCCCTGCCTGGCTCCTCTCTCTTTCTCTTTCCTAGCTCTCATCCCCAGGGACTGGTCTCTTCCCTCCCCTCAATAGACCTCCCATGTGGCTTCTGTTGTATGGTTGGAATCCTTTGTGCCATTTTTAAAATACAATCGTTTGTTTCTTGGATGCAGAACAAGGACAAATTTTGGTTTTTAATCCAATTTATTCATGTCTTGTTATTGGAGAATTGAGACCTTTGATACTGAGACTTACTAATGAGCAGTGTAATTCTTGATTTTTGTTGTTGTGGTGGTAGTGGTAGATTTCCTTTTCTCTCATTATTAAGTGTTCTGAGATTATTTACTCTTTGTGTCCTCTTGAGTGTAGTTAGCCTTCAATTCAGACTAAAGAATTCCTTCTAGTTTCTCCTGTAGATCTAGATTGGTGAGCAAAAACTGTTTCAAAAATATATAAATACATGATTTAATATATACTTATTATTATATACATTTAACACATTTACTATATATTCTAATTTTTAATGGTGAATTGGTCTGATGGGACTCTGAGAGGTTACCTTAGGAAGCGCACCTGTGCAATGTCTTGTAATTGCCTGATATCCCAAATCCCGCAGCGCCCAAACCTGAGCACTCTGGATCCCATGACCCTGTTACTTGAGGATGCTCTCTGCTCTGGGCAGTTCACTCTCCACACTTAGGCTGTTGGCTCCTGAGAGAGCCACCCCCACCCCCACCCCCACCAGGTATCCCTCTCCCAGTTCCAAAGTTACCTTGAAGAAATTCTAAAAGGAACCACACAGAAGGGCACTGCCATACCGAATTTACAAATTAGCAGTTCTAGATGTATTCTGATCAGAGTAAAGATGCTAAAGCTAATATTAATGTCTAACGATAGCATAGGTTTATGTAGTATGGAAAGTATTTTCCCAAATTTCCCATCAATCACTGTTGAAATGAATTACTTCATTCACTAACGTATGGTTAGGAAGTGGTGGGTTAAGGGAGATGCCCCGCATAGGTTCGCATGTACTTTGTCCCCAGTTGGTGCAACCCTTTGGGAAGGATTAGGAGATGGGGACTTTTTGCAGGAGTTGTGTCCCTGATGTCACTGGGGATGGCCTCTCCTCTCTCCCCTGCCCTTGTGTTTGTGGGTGGAGACAGAAGGTCTCAACTACTGCTTGTTGCCATTATAGTCATATATTTTAACCTCTGGAACCATGAACCCCAAATTAAATGCTTTCTTTCCTTAGTTCATAGTGTCTTATCACGGCAATAGATACACAAGTAAGGCAGGAAGTGTGTGCTATAAAAGCTTTTTAGCAGTTGTTAACAGTGAGTAGAATCTAGGGAGCTGAGGGTGCCTTCTTATCGAGGAAAACCCTTGGCAGTAGGGAGATTCTTCCCAGATACAAGCCGAAATCCACCACCTTAGATGGCTTGGGCACATTGCAACATGACTGTTTTCCGCTATGTCCAACTTTGGGCCCTTGAGGGCCCCCTGGGTGCCACCACCACCCCATTTGACCAGTACAGGAGAGCACCGGTGGCCTCCGTTCCCCTGATCACCCAGGAAAGAGAAGGACCCACGCAGACACCTCCCTGACCTTGACCGTGGGTCTGTGACCTATAAGACAGAAGCCCCTACATCCTACCCAACCCCGACTGCCTCCAGGCAAAAAGATAAAGACATCCCTTTGGAATGACTGGATTGGAATTCAGTTACTATTATGACATAATCTGTATTAGCAAAGCTCTGCTCTCCCCTCAGCTCCCCTCTGGGAGGGGTGAGGGAGCAGTGAGTTTTTGCTCCTGACCCAGAAAGGTTTGACTCAGGATTAAAGGAGTCTACGTCACTCAGTCAGGGAAAAGGTGAGTTCTAACAGGAAAAACAATTTGGTAAGATATGTCCTTCCGTTCAGCTCCCACAAGTGTCCCTGCTTTGTCTTCCCGAGGACTTCTAACCAAGTGGCCTGGCTGACTCAGCAGCAGCACACCACTCTGTACCATTCTCAGCACTTGGCAGATATTATTTCCTAGGGTAGTTAAAATAATAACAAAGGGAAAAGGAGGGAGGGATTTCCTCCTACGAAAGGGTAGGGAGTATTGTGGGAGCCAGAGAGGTCAAGGACCACAGGAAGACCCAGAGTCAACTAGCCTGGGCTCGTAGTGCTGACATAGACTGAGCTGACAGCCAGAGATCCTGCCTAGGACTAACCTAGACCCTCTGCATATATGTGATAGTTGTGTAGCTTGGTCTTCTTGTGGGACTCCTAACTGTGGGACCTAACAGTGGGAGCAGGGACTGGCTCTGACACCGTTGCCTGCTCTTGGGAGTCTTTTCTCCTTCGGGATTGCCTTATCCAGCCTTGATAAGAGAGGGGCTTCCTAGTCTAGCTGCAAAAAAACTTGATGTATCATGGCTGGTTGATATCCAGGGAGTCCTGCCCTTTTCTAAAGAGAAATGGAGGAGGAGACGACATAGTATGTGGGGTTACTGGGAGACGAGGATAGGGGAAAGTGCTGTAGGAATAACAAAAAAAGAAAGAAAGAAAAGAAATCCCAAGAAAGCCAAAGGAGCGCGGTCATTTACTTCTTTTGCCTGTCCGTTAATCGGAAGCCGTGTGTTGTTAACGTGTTGTGTGACTGAGCTCTCTGTCATTCTCTTTGCTTGGTATCAGCAGTGATCTCTCCACAATCAGCGCACTGAATGCTACTAAGGGCAAAGTTGCAAGACTGGAAAATTAACCTTCTTGTACCGACCTGAAGCAGGGGCGTCCCCTTCTGATGTTTTTTGGTTTAATGCCATATTAACTGCTTAAAAGTTAATCCAGAAACTGGTTTTCTCTCTAGTGTTTCCATTTTTTTATTTTTTGTGAAGTAGATTATAAGTAGAAAAATGAAGAAAGAATTTCAGAAAATAAGAAAATATATACAATTGAACATCAAGAACCCAATAATTCCGTGATCAATGGACTAATGTCTGGTCCCTTTGGAAGAAGCAACGCCACCGCCTAAACTGCCTTTCACCTGGTCCTAGCCTAGTCAGGAGCCTGCAAGTGTCTCAAAAGAAACAGGAATGGCAAATATTGATTATGCAGGTACAATTATGTTATCGAATCCCCTGGAAATGCAGCAATCCTCAGTTGTGGGCTGTTCACCGAACCTACCTCCTTTAGCAAGAGCACTTGGACCGTCTCATAAACGCGGTCTTCACGAGATGAAATAATTACTAGTGAAGTTTTGAAAATGGTGACATTGTATAATTTGAAAATTTGCCGTTGTAACATCCTTATTTTGGACATTAGCGTAAGCTCCCATATGTAAACTGCACAGTATCTACCACAAAAAGCTATTTCCCTGACCGGGAATCGAACCCGGGCCGCGGCGGTGAGAGCGCCGAATCCTAACCACTAGACCACCAGGGAAGCTGGTAAGGTTCTTCGTTGAATGATATATGACCTGAATTAGAACTGTGTTACCACTAGACTTTGTTCAGTTAACTATAAATTCTAGTTGAGTAAATTCAAAAGGCACGAAAATGTATGCTTCGGACTCCTGCTTAAATTATAGCACTTAACAAAATCACGTTTTCTTTTTCAGCCCTGAGCTGGCATTCTACAAAGGCTAGTCCTGAATGATCCTCCTGCTTCTGCCTCCTTAATGCTGTTTAAAGGCATGAACCATTACTCTTTGAGCTAAGGCAAATTTCAAAGATCAGTTTAAATTGTCTTCTTGCTTTTTCTTTATAATACAGTAAGATGTTTGAACATCAAAATTTTTAATCTTAGGTTCTCTTCTGAGTTTGTCAACAGCAGTGACCTAAGTGATAAAGTCATTAGAAGTTATCACAAGCGCTCCTTGGGCGGGGCCGAAATAGCTCAGTTGGGAGAGCGTTAGACTGAAGATCTAAAGGTCCCTGGTTCGATCCCGGGTTTCGGCAACGTGGTACCTCATTTTTTTTCCTCAATAAAACTTTGTTTTGTTTCATTTTCCTCAATAATAGCTACTTTACTGACTATCTTTCTTTTTTTTTTTAACTGTTCTGTATTTGTTTCTCCCACGCATCTGTTTCGTTCTTCGAAACTACCTCCTCTTTATTTCCATGAAGTTATCCCAATAACTGTAAGCCAAAACCAACACGCAATAAAGCTTAGTGGGATATCACAAGACTCCCTCTTTATCATGTTCTCTGCGGGCTACTAATTCAAAAGGACCTACGATCCAAATAGAAAAAACACAGCATGTGATATTAGGAAATCCTTCTTTTCCTCACTGGCTTCTCTTACAGACTAGAAAATGTTTACCTCTACGTGTTTACATAGCATAAAAGAACTTGGTCAAGTCAGACTCAGCTACTGGCTGCCATCTGATCCAACAGACCATGACCACCAACTTCTCAGTTTCCGGAAGTTTTGCTTCTTTTCTTGTCCTATGTTTAACTTTTATGGGATGCAAATCAATTGACAATTGTTCACTAAACAATCTTCCTTTGGATTTGAGACTCCCTCCCTTTTTTTTTTTTTTTTTTTTTTCTGTATTGTATGGTGATTCTATTTCTTTTCTTTTCTTTTTTCGTTTCCTTTTTTTTTTTTTTTAGAGGGCGCATGTGCTCCAGAGAAGCCTGTGCTAGTGTGCTCCAGCGAGGTGGGGACCTGGTCAAATTCACAGCAATCGGCACACGGCAGAGGGTGTGCTCTGGAGAGGACCCACCCAAGACAGACTTCCCAGTCTTCCAGGATCAGAGGTCATTGGGGAAGGGCAAGATTTAAATGTTGATCATGGCTTTCAAGTAAGTCCATTTATATTTAGAAATATTTAATTTGTAGAAACTTCATATTCATGGTATTTTTTATTATGAATAAAATCATATTTTTTTAATCCATGTATCTATCCCCTTGTTGGGACTCCCTTCCCCTTTCGGCCCCTCCCAGTCACTCACTCTTCTCTCCATCACTTTATCTTCTGGTGATTCTATTTCATCACATTAGTACTGTAACTTTTTAGAAATAGTTGCCACTTGGGACGTGCAGTTTGATTTTTAATAATTTTTTTGCTTTTAAATAATTTACATACATTTCCAAGAATAATATAAAGATGTCGTTTCTGTTGCCTAGCTGCTTCTAGTGACAACACCTTGCAAAACTGTAGTCCAGTGTCACAGTCCTCATACTGACAATGATAAAAACAAGGAACAGACCATAGCAGTACCGCACCAGTGTTCCCTGTTGCTGCTGTTCACAGAATACAAAAGGATGTGATACAATAAATAAAAATATAAATGCAAACACAAGAAAACTTAAGCAGAGATGATCCATGTTTCCTTTAAAATAATAGGACTGGAGAGATGGCTCCACCCGTTAAAGAGTAAGACTCACAGACAAAAAGAAAATAATTCTGGCTGGTTGTGGTGATAGCAGCATTGTGGAAGCAGAGGCATAGAGGATCTTTGTGAGTTCAAGACCAGCCTGGTGTAAATAATAAATTCTAGCCTAGCCAAAACTACACAGTAAGACGCTGTCTCAAAAGCAAACCAAATATATAATAATAATAATTACGACTCATGCTCGGATAATTTTCTGCCTGGTGCAGGATATTCTGCATCACATATGACTGTTTCTAATACTGTCTCTGTGAACCACCTGTAATACTTAGGACTTTTTTTTAACGTAATGGTAAGCTGAATTAAGTCTAGATAAAATTTACAAGGATAGCTCCTTTTCTTTCTTCCTTTCTTCTTTCTTTCTCTCTTTTTTTTTCTTTCTTTCTGTCTGTCTGTCTGTCTCTCTGACTTGCTGGCTGGCTTAATAATGACCAGTGATCAAAATCAAGCTCCTCAGCCAATGGGGGCAGCTCTGCACACTGAGCTGATGCTCAGCCCCATTTCTACTCTTACACAACCAGTATCACTCATGTTCCCAGCCTCATATCACTGTGATCAGTCAGGCCAGCGACCCCTGCACATACATTTGGGCTTGTGTAGTGGTTTGAAGCGACTTGGCAGCGATTAGGAGGTATGGCCCTTTTGTAGAAAGTGTCTCTGGAAGTGGGTTTTGGGGTATCAAATGCTCAAGCCAGTCCCAGGGTCTCATTCTCTTTCAGTTACTTGTAGATCAGGATGAAGTCTCAGCTACCTCTCCAGCATCATGTCTTCCTGCATACCATGCTTCTCCCACCCCCCTTCCTCCATGATGATAATGCCTCGACTGCTGACAGTATGATATCCAAAATACACAAGCAAGACACACACACAAAAGAACTGCCGAACCTTGCCAGGACAAGGTAGGAAAGTCTTTAAGACTCTCCTGCCTCACAGAGAAGTCTGGCATAAATGCTAGTGCTGCTGAGTAACCTCGGGTGACTGTCTAGGCAGTCAGCTGTTTCATTTTTCACATTTTTTTGGAAGTTGCTTACTTGCACATCCTATTTACTTAGTTAATATTATTTCCTTCTTGAGTCTCTGAGGGAGTTGAAAATAATACACTTACAGTTTTCTAGTGACAGTTTTAGAAAGAAACTCACTTAGAGGTTAAAGTGTATAAGTTTGAGAGACTTCAAAAGATAGTTTTTAGTTAATGATACAACTTAGATAGAAAGTGAAGTAAGTACAATTCTTTAGGGTAAATAATGGAATATTTTCTTGGAATTTGTCAATTGTTAATGGACTGTATATTACTCATGTAATTATTGCTTATATATTGTCTATAATTATTGTATCTATTGCATATAGTTTTTCTTATATTAGTTATAACCTTTTGACATGAAAGGGGATATGTGGTGATATATTGTATCTTTAATAAAATAATTAAACCTTTTAATGTAAGCAGGCCTCAATCAAATGCTTTCTTTTGCAAGAGTTACTATGGTCATGGTGTCTTTTCACAGCAATAATAGTCAGTGACAAAGATGACATGGACACTCAGAAAATTTTGTCTACAGATGACATAAGTGACATGAGTGAGAGCAGCAGGAGAAATGAGCAGCTGGACACAGGCGTGATGAAAATACCATAATGAGACTCATTTAATCTAAAAAATGAACAATTCCAAGATTTTTTTTCAGCATGTGAATTTTTGTCATGATCTGTAAACAGGATATCACTAAACAAAATTTATGAAAGCCATAGTTCAGAAATATTTTCTACTCTTGTTTATAATATGATGTCTATATAATTCATTTAAAATTATAATGTGTAATTAAAAATATAAATTAATAACCATCTATGATAATCAAACTTATAGTCATGTTAGTTAAGTTTTTTATAGATATAGAAAGATATATTTTAATTAGATAGTTAATCTTCAAACACTTCTAAGACCTACAGAGTATGACATTTAAAATATTTTAAAAACTTAGACTTTTCTAGACAGTGAGACAGGTCTGCTCCTGGCAGCACCAATGAATTTCAAAAAAAATAATAGACATTAAAAAAAAAAACTTCATTTAAAATTTACTTTGTGGCAACAGTTAGTCACTAGACAAAAAACTGTTCTTATATTGACTGCTTGATAGTATGCTGTATAAACTAGACATATAAGTTCCATAAAAAAGTGACCTTTAAATTTTGGCAGACCAAGCCGAGACAGTCCTTCAGGTTCCTGCTCTGCAGAAAAGGTTGCTAACATCCTTCAAGACACACAAAAAAAGACTGACAAACTATGCCAAATTTCCTGCATCACTAAAAAATATGCCAGAAACTCTAGGTCTATAAGCTAAAAATAGATGCCCCAACATTACAAAAAACTTTAAGTGACTGTCCAGACAGACAGGTGTCATCTCTGTCATTTCTAAAATTTAAAAGTTGCTTGCACCTCCTGTTTACTTAAATAATATTATATCCTTCTATAGTCTTTGATATAGTTAAAAATTTAAAACTATAGATATAGTTTTTCTTAGTTATTTTAAAAGATATATTAAATATAAAACTTCAGACTCACAAAGATAAAATAGATAAAATATTTTCTTTAATTTTGTTAATACAAATAGGCTAGATATTATGACTATAATTCTTGCTTGATAGCTATTTTGTTATATATAATTTTGCTATATTAAAATGAAAACCTTTCTTTTTGATTACATTTACACAAAAAAAAGTGTGGTGGGACTGTTCTCTGTATACAGCGAATATTATTCTGTAAATAAAGGAGCTATTTTGGTCTGTGTGGAGCACTGTAGAAGTGGGTGGAGGAAACACAGGAGAGACAGGTAGAAAGAAGATAGAGTCAGGCAGACTCCATCCAGCCACCAAAAAAAAAAACATATAAGACTACAGGTATGGGCCATGTGCAACATGGCAGATAGAGGAATGGAAATGGGTTGAATTAAGATAAAAGAGCTAGCTAACAATGTGCTTAAGACATAGGCCAAATAGTATAAAATTAATATAAACACCTGAGTCATGGGGGCGTAACAGTCACAGGAAGGTTGAACTTCTGGCCTGTATGGGGCCAGAAATCTATATACAACATTCTTTTCTGCCCTAGGTCCCTTCCAACAGAGCCACTTATTATATTAAGTAATCAAACTGAACTTGATAAACAAGCATAAAGCAGAAGCAGTCCCAGCCACCAAAGTCTGCCCAAGCCAGCGTGCCGAGGAGAAGCCACAGAGAGATGGCATACTGGTTTGATAGATGGCATACTGACCAACTAAGGAAAACCATTTTGATTTTTAAACTTTATGGAAAAATATTAATTTATAATTGCTAAAGTACTCTGCCCTACGTGGATTCCTCAGGCTTTCCAAATTACAGAAGAACATCCCTCTTACCATGCTTTGGAAATGATTTACAACAGGACAACATTCTGACATCTTTGCTGTGACCAATAACAACAAGTATCTTGTAGACACATAGATAAAGCTGCTATCTCCTGCCTTTCCCATAAGATCAAACATCACACTAAGCATTTCTTTATATTTTGACAAAATGAAAAAGTGATTCTAAGCCTTAAGGAAAATAGAAAGCCTTGCTGTCCTGACTAAGTACATCAGACCTTGTGGAACAGCACAGGGTATGAGTATCAAGAGCGTAAGTAATGTAAGATGGGCATGTGGTCATTTACCTTTAATCCCAGAACCCAGGAGGCAGAAGCAGGCAGATCTCCATGAGTTGGAGACTAGCCTGGTCTATTCAGTGAGTTTTAGGTCAGCCAAGGGTATGTACTGAAGCCATGTCTCAACATTCTCCCCACCCCCCAAAGAAGGAAGTCTAATGAAGATTTTTCTCACTTTCTATAATAAGATTAGAGTCTAAATGGAATTTGTGAAAATTTCTATTTGTACAGCATGAGTGAGTATTGATCAAATATCAATAATCATTTGTCAAGTTTCCTGTTCTGAATGGTACATTGTGTCATCCCTGGGACCAAATGGCTGAAACAAGTGTCTTACGGAAAGAAGAGTTTACTGTGGTTCACAGTCTGTGGGTGCAGGGAGGCATGGATGTGGGACTGGGAAGCCATTGGTCTCATTGAGTCCATAGCAAGCAGAAAAATGGTTTTCCCTTTTAATTCAGTCTGGCTACCTACATTCAGGATAGGTGTTTCTTACCAGAGGTGTGTCATCTCAGCTGCTCTAAACCCCATCAAGCTGTCAAAGGAAATCAACCAGCACATGAGGATTCAAGTGTCCGTGCTAATCTAGATGATTTTCAAGGCCATATCCCAAATGACAGTACTTAAGAGCTAGGGGAGGTGTTTCCGTGGCTTTGATTTGATACATGACCTGACTGAGGAGGGAGAATAAGCTTTGGGGCTAGCACAAGACATTAAGATTTCCTGGGGCTTTCTCCCTCGAGGGTTCAAGTTTCTCAGTCTAGATAGCAATCCAGGGATCTATGTCCAGACTGTTTTTGTTTGTTTCTTGTGAACTTGACACAGGCTAGAGTTTTCTAGGGAATTGTTTTCATCAGCTTTCCTATAGATAGGGCAGTAGGCCATTGTCTTGATTAATGATTGATATAGGAGGGTCTAATGCATTTTAGGTGGCACCACCCCTGAGCAGGTGGTCCTGGGGTGTAGCAGAAAGTACTGAGCAAGCCAGAGGAAACAAGCCTACAGTAAGCAGTCCTCCTCCGTGGCCTCCACTTCAGTTCCTGCCCTGACTTCCCCGATACACCTGGAAGGTGATATGAACCATTACATGCCCAAGTTGCTTTAATAGCATTTATTACAACAACTGAAAGCTAACTGAGATAAGCTATAAGATGGCATTTGGTTTTTGTCTATAAGGCCCAATGCTGTTTTCAACTAAGCAGTGGTATTGATTGGAAATTTTTTATTGTATTTTTTGTTTTGTTTTTGTTTTTGTTTTTTAAACTGACAGACTCATTACAACCTTGTGAGTTTTAGTCTACTTGTGATGGCTCTTCTTGGCTGTCAACTTGACTAAATCTGGAATTAATAAAACTCAGGTATTTGAATACACCTGGGGCACATTGTCTTAATAAAATCATTTAAAGTGGGAAGATCCACTTATAATCTTTCAAGAAGGAAAGATAGACCTTTAATCCAGATTTTTTTGAGGTCAGAAGACGCACCTTTAATCAGGGCCTCCTTCTCATGACAGTTTATATAAAGGGCATGGAAGAAGGAGCCTTTCTCTCTCTTGGTCTGCTTGCTCTGGCTAGTAAATTCATTCCCTCACTGTCATTAGAGCCTATTTCTTAGGATTCCAGCTTATTCTAAAGACTGACCAACTGAGTGGCTGGAGAGATGGCTCAGAGGTTAAGAGCGCTGGCTGCTCTTTCAGAGGTCAATTCCCAGCATCCACATGGTGGCTCACAACCATCAAGAATGAGATACATGCACACCAGAAAAAAAATAAAGACTAGCTGAGCTTGTCGACTGAAGTTTACTGGATTCTTAGACTTTTCATTGGGAGACAACCATTGTTGGACCAGGGGCACCCCAGCCTGTAAGCCACTCTAATAAAAACTTCATTCCATCAGTTATGTTCTTCTACAAAATCATGATTAATGCACTTCTACGTCTAAATTCTTCCTCCCACGCAGTGCAATTTATTCTGTTTTGATAATCTATTCCGCAGTCGAGTTGTGTATGCTTCCATATTTTTAAAAAATTGGTCATCATTTAGAGTTTCCTAGTGATGTCTGGGCGGTGCTATCATCTGAATGATAACCTTTCTCATTTTTATTATCCGAACTCTTGAAATATATGGTCACGATATTTACAGCGTTCAAAAATAAACTATCATAACCTTGATACAAACTAGCGGTACCTCAGCCAGCGATTAATCTACATTTACACGGGTGATGACAGACCTAAATCACTCAGGACTACACACACCCACCCTGCACACTGAAACCCCACGATTGGGGTCCTACTATAAAACTCAGGGTCCTGAGAACAGCTGGCAGAGACAATAAAACCAGTTTGCTTTCCTAACAGGGTGGGAGCGGGAGGGCGTAGGTTACAAGGTTTCTGTATTTTCTCCAACTTCCACACTTAACTCGAAAAAAAAAAAAGAAACCTCACGGTTTTAAAAATCCGAGGGAGACACCACGGACGGAAAATTCTAGTATGGAACAAGATCAGTTCCCCGCAAGTTTGGTAAATCGGGTTTTCAGTTCTTCCTGCTCTCACATTAACAGATTTTCAAGACTTTGTAAAGAATAATCTCTTTTTTAAGCTTTGAGATCTTCTATGTCCCTTTTGGGCTCCTGGGAATCAAAGAGCAGTAAGGAAACTGCAGCAAAGTCGATGGGATTTGGAAAGACAGCCTTGCAAATTTGTCTTGCCATGAAGCGAGTGAGGAAATGCTTTTGTTAAGACCACAAACCCTTGTGTATGTCCGAGGGGGAGCAGAAGATCGAAGTGACTTTTTACCTAGTTCAAGTCTGGAAAGTTGTTAGACCTTCCATTTTCAAGAAGAAGAAAAAAAATCATTTAAAAAATTTAAGAACACTGTGTGGGATCACATAGGCAAAATATAATTTGTTACTAAAATAATATGTCGTAACCTTTCTGCCACTTGCCTCCTTAGCGCAGTAGGCAGCGCGTCAGTCTCATAATCTGAAGGTCCTGAGTTCGAACCTCAGAGGGGGCAGTTTGTTTTTGTCAAATTCCAAAACCTATGCTGGTAGACTTTATTTTCCAGTTGACAAGAGCTCTTCTACGAAAGATCCCTTTTTAAACAGCATTTTACCCTACAACTAACAACTAACTTACTTATTGGAAAGAAGGAATATACAGATGAACAAGTGATGCTGGATTTTGCCTAAAAGTCCTCTATCTTTAGTACATAACAAACTTCCTTACCACCACCACGCTCTAGATAAAAGATGTGATCTGGTTTTCCATCTTTTGAAATAAAGTTCTGCAAAAGTATCTGCTCTCATGGAACACCAGTTTGGTTACTGAGAGCCTTAAGAAACATCCTTAATACAAGCCGGCCTGTAACCTCAAAGAAAAACAGTAGCGCCCGAACAGGGACTTGAACCCTGGACCCTCAGATTAAAAGTCTGATGCTCTACCGACTGAGCTATCCGGGCTCTTGCGAAAGCTCTATTCTAGGATGAATAAAGGTATACAAGAACGCATTGCTGTCCACCTACCTTTTTATTATTTTTGATTTTACATCTAGCCAATTGATTTACGAATTTACTGTCACTACTAAAATGCAATCTCCTGGAGAGCATTTTCTGGGTTCTCAATGTTAAATCTTCACTCCTTACGTAACAACAAGGGACGAGTTAGGAAACACTGCACTGTGGCAATGCAGGAAAAGTAATTGCGGGAGACTACTGCCTTGCCGCTCTGGGTCAGGGTTTCTGGAGCCGGGCACCGCAGCTTTAGGAGGAAGCACTGGAGTCGGGCAGGGAGCAGGGATGCTGCTTCAGCTGGTCTTAACTTCTGTAAGGACATGCTCTGACACCACAAAGACAATGGAGGTTAGCATTGTTTGACCGGCGCAGAAAAACTCAGACACGAAGGCAGGCGGCCTCCTTTCTCCTGCCTGCCAGTTTCTCTCGGACTTTAAAGGAAAACCTGAGGCGATGGAGTTTCGGGATGTAATATGTAAACCGCAGGCTCCGCCATAGAAGAGAGTACATCCAGGGCGGCGGATCTGGAGCTGAGAGAAAGAATAGCCGCGGACATTGCTTTAGACAGAGCCCCGCACCTCCTGAGAGCCGGGGAAAACAAGCATGCACTCCTGTTGATCTCTCCCGGCTCCACAGAGACACTAAAGGCTGTATATAAGATACAATCTTAACCCTGAATATTTGTCTTCCTTACTTATTTCTCTTTTACACTTTTTTCTAAATCTTGCAGTTTGGATGACTTAGAAATTCTGTCAAGAGCAAGAGCCCAATGTGATGAGACTGAGCAAAATCGTTTGTGTTTTGTTTTTATTTTTGTATTTTGCTTTGTTTTGGTTTTGATGTAGAGTACTATGGGTGTGGTGGAGTGACCCAGAAGAATGGTTAAAGAGACCCAAACCAACACACATCTTAAACCAGCAATTACACGCCATCACACTCGCACCCAGGCTCTCTCTTTTTACACCCTGCGTTGGGGAATTTTGTGGCCCTGCTGTGTTAATATAAACAGTTGTCAAGCATATCTGAAAAACACCAGAAATTCTCCGGGCTCCAATTAGTATGGATGATGATTTTTTAAAAAATTAATAAATGTTTAATATTTTTTTAAAGACAGAGTCCTGGAACTCGCCATATAGAGATCCACTTGTCTCTGTCTCCCGAGTGCTGGATTAGAGGCATGCTGTAGCTCGGTTGTCGAGTGTTTAATTCATAATTTTAAAAAACTCATTATCTTACAACTTTGTAACAAACCATTAATTACATTTCACAAAATTACATGTTCCCTTTTATTAAATAGTTTAGGGCTTTATTTTTGTGAAAAAGAAGAACACTAACTTTTTTACGAAAAAAAATCAAAAAGAATCGCATGCGAGCTCTCCGCAAAATATACTGCGGCTGCCCCCTCTGAGGTTCGAACTCAGGACCTTCAGATTATGAGACTGACGCGCTGCCTACTGCGCTAAGGAGGCGCCTGCAACTCGTGGCTTCACAACTCATATACTGGCGTTGGTCCGTATGACAGCCTTAAATTAGCAGGTTTGTAGTGTTTCAGTCATGACAGCACCTAAAACAGCTTCTGTTGAGGTTTGTAACACCAAAGCAGGAATCGAGTCTGTATGGCCGTGCTAAGCAACCATAGAGACTGCGGGACGAGAGCCCGCCACAGAGGACCATGCGCAAAGGACTGCGGGAAAGAAAGACAAGACAGACGATCACAGACGTAAGGGTAGCGTGGCCGAGCGGTCTAAGGCGCTGGATTAAGGCTCCAGTCTCTTCGGGGGCGTGGGTTCGAATCCCACCGCTGCCATTAGATTTTTGGGATTTTTTTTTTTTTCGTTGCTTCTCTTGGTTCAAGTGGACAGTTTTCGGTCCATTTGTCCTCCTGTTATCTGTTTGCCCAAGTTGCAAATAGTCATGCATACCATGCCCACAGCAGTCCCAGCAAGAAGATACTCCTTCAGCTAATTACTTCAATTAACAGTCAACTCAACAAGCACGTAATGTGTGTGGCATTTACTCCCCTAATCACTTCATTTTCACAAATCAAAGGCATCCGCCAACAGATAACAAGCTTTTCTTTAATTCAATCATGTTAAGAAATATTATACTGCACCTACTATGTGCTACGGCCTGAAGACTCCGCAGTTCTCCCTTATTACTTTGATCGATAAATGAAGAATGAACGTGGAACTGTCTCTTTCCCTGAGTCGGGCCTATGCCACTGAAGAAGTACATTCTTTCCCATTCGGGACAGGGAAAGCCTTTCCTGAGCCTCCCCACAGCCTTCTCGTTTCCTTTTGAACCAAAATCATGATCTAATACCTTGCAAAAGGAAAATAAAACAAAACAACAAATATAATCAAAATATATTGAATGAAAAAATAATAAAAGCAAATTAGTAAATAATAAAATAAATGTCTTGCCTCGTCACTTCTTATCCGCCAGCTAGGGATTCGCTGATGTTATGATGCCCCTTGGGTCTTCTTAGAAGCACTGTGCCTTGACAGCGCCTCATAGCTCCTTCTCAGTCTTGAGAAATCACTTTCTTCTGAAGGCTGTCCTAACCTTCCTGCCAACTCCGAAAGGAAAGACGAGAGGGTGTCTGCCTTTCAGGAAGAAGGGAACCGGGGAGAAGGGGCAGGAAGAAGGGGAAAGGAGGAGAAGAGAAAGTTCCTTTACACTCGTTGAATTGAGCCTATGGAGTAAAGGCAGAGGGAGATGCCATCACCCCGAAACTCTCAAACTGCTCTACAACACCGACAGTACTGAACCTACGTTTGTTCTTCCTCGAGTCCACCTGTCTTCCTTTCCGTGTTCACGCTGCACCCACAATGGACTTCTGCCAGAGATGCCAATACATATATTTCTTTGTTCAAATTCTAACGATAAGACTAACATCCAGTTTGCCTTTCGTGGTGGGAGGAAAAAAGCACAAATTGCAAGGACTGCTCTGGACGCTGCCAGGCCCTGAGATGCGGGAGAACTCGACGGCAGGTGCGGTGCACATCACGTTGCTCCTGACCATTTTTGTGGCCCAGACACTGTAGACGAAGATTTTCTACTTAGAGTAAATTGTTCCGATAAAAAAATACTATTAGAATCATTGGAAGGCTGAGATAGGCATTCCAATTAAAATCGTGTTCCTTCTGGGAAAGAAGTGGGAGATAAGAACAAAGTTTAATAACTTAATAAGTTATATACATGAAAATGACACAGTTAGATCCATTTATTTGTATGCTAATCAATAAAATAATTTAACAAAGAAAACAGCAAATAAACCAACAGGAAAAAAATAAATAACCAAGGATACAGCTGAGAAAGTCATGAGAAATTACTCTTAAGCATATTAAATTCGTAACAGAATTTCAAACAACGCCAGTAAAATATTTCCCATTTTTTTACAGTGCTTTAAATATATGTATGTATGTATGTATGTATGTATGTATGTATGTATGTATGTATGTATGTGTATATATATATATATATATCAGTGATCACAGATGGACATTGTGGCAGAGTGCTGTCAGGATTGGTTCCATGGTGTAATGGTTAGCACTCTGGACTCTGAATCCAGCGATCCGAGTTCAAATCTCGGTGGAACCTTCTCGTTCCAAGTGTTTTGCTTCACAATTTCAGGCAGTTTCATTTGAATCCCTGTATTTATTACATGCAACGAACAGTTCCTTTTGTATTCCTCATTTGTCTCTTGATGGCCCTGGCCTGGGAAAGAATCATGTGGTACATGACCCTGTCAACTTCGCACCCAACTGCCAGTTGTGTCACTATGGAATTTGGGCACATTTCCCACACTATTCACAAAAGCCTCAAACCGTCCGTGTAGTATCCTGCTGTCACCACATGTTTTCCCGCTAGTGGCAAAGACACCTTTAGGGATCAAGCACAGGCCTCACAGAGCTTAGTAATTAGTGGACAGGACCGAAGTCCGCTAAGATGGAAACTGTAAAGGAGAGAAGTCGAAGCGTCTGTGAAAGTTAAGTGAAAATAGGAAGAAAAAAAAAAAAAAAGCAGATGTGTCAGAAGTGGGATTCGAACCCACGCCTCCAGGGGAGACCAGAACCCTCATTATGAGGAAGGTTAAGCTTGAGTCTGGCGCCTTAGACCACTCGGCCATCCTGACACGCTGCCTACAAAGCAATTAAAGAATCTTTCAACTGTAATGAATGTGTATGGCCTCATTGTATTTTGGATTTTATTTAAGTAGAAATATGAATCCCCAAAAGGTGAACTAATATATATATATATATATATATTTTTTTTTTTCTCTCTAGTAAGGAATTTGAACAAGAAAACTCTCGAGGTTTTTTGCTCCCAAACCCAAGAGCCGGGTTGGTGGAGAGAGCTTGCAGGAGAATGAACCAGTAGAACAGACAGGTTAGAAAGAGAGTGCAGTCCATGAACATTGGCTGCAGTGTAGAGCAGAGAGCCGCAGAGGCCTGGGCTATGAAATTGAGGGCAGATTTAAGAGAAAGATGGAAGATCAGGAATTAAAGGGTAGAAACTTTGGAGGGGAAAAGTCCGAGTGAGGCGAAGGAAATGTGGGTACAGAGCCAAATCCTGACCCATTGCTCCGCAGACTTGCAGACCAGAGCATCTGGCGCTTCTTCAGGAAAAGGCAGAACTGTACCATAGAATATTTGAAGTATTCCAAAGAAATAGCTGGGTTTCGGTGTGACTCTGAAGAATTTCTAGGCTATACAGCATCCAGAATCAGAGTTTTAATTTCTAATCTTATATATGAATAACAACCAAGGAAATCAGGTACTTGTGAAACATTTCTACAATACAGAAAAAAATTAATAAAATAGAGGTCAGAGAGGACCTAAGGGGGGTGGAATATAACACAGAAACTTGGAAGTGTTTTTATTATGATTATTATAAACTCCTTCAGTGGGTAGAAGAAGAAGAAACTCTTTAATAGTTTAGCGGCATAAATATTTTCATAATTACAAAACAAAGTTGAAAACAATCTAGAAAATGGGTGGGGAATGGAAAATCGGAGATAATAAACAAAACCCTTTCTTAAATATAGTAGAAGGCATGCTTTCAAACCCTTGGGCTTCCTGGGAAAGAAAAGGCAGAAATCAAAAGGTACCTAGCTGCATGTATGAACAAAATGGGTTGAGTTCAGATGAAGGAGCTATCAAGTTATATGCCTTGATCAATCAGGATAAAATAAAATAAAAAAATTTAAATATATAAATAAATACATAAGTAAAAAAGAAAAGGTGGAAATGACAGAAAGGAGACACGGTTTACCAGACCAAAGGCCTCAAATCTACAGACAGGACAGGCCCATCAAATGCTCCCCACATCAGGGCAAGCTTGTCTACCAGAAATGAAGTCTTTGTAAAAAGAAAGATAAATGCAAAGACAATGATAGAGGACTCAGATTCTGAATAGTGTCCTTTTTAAACAGAGTAAAACTGAAGCTACAGAACAGGAAGTCACTGACTTTTAAGTTTAAAATAAAAACAAAAGGAAGCCCTAGGGTGGAGCCTGGGCCTTAGGACTGACTTGCCTGGGAGGCAGGTCCCTTATTCCCTTATTTTGCTCACTGAGCTGCACAGGCAAGCTTGGAGCTCACACATAATCAGTCACTCCTTGAACTTGGCTCCTTGTGCCTCATGCCAAGGTTTTTTTTAAGATTAATTTATTATGTATGAACTTCTGTGCCATCTCTTCAGCCCCATAAATAGACATTTTCATCACACTTATTTATTTACAGAGAGGCACATGCCATGATGTGAATGTGGAGATAAAGGACAACTCGCACAGCCAGAGTGTCCCCTCCCTACTATGTGGGAATCAGAGTCAGTCATGGGAGACAGCACCTTCACCCACAGACACCTTACCAGCCCTAAACAGATTAAGTTACACAGCTCAAAACATTGTATGTCCCATCAACTCTTTCTCAGGAGGTTTCTGGAGAACTGTTCTATCAAACACTGATTTAAATTAATAAAATCATGTGAAATCCCGTAAAGTTATCACACCAAAGAGATAAAACAAGATGTTCCAAAGTGTGCTTAGTTTCCAAGCTAGAGAGAAGGCAGTCTATGACAGAAGAGAGTCATACAAGAGAATACACACACGGGACAAAGGACAACAGATTCTGTACCTTTAGTCCTTAGAGCCTGCCACCCAATGAGCTCCTCTCCTCCAGTACCTGTCTCCTCTTACCACAAGGCAAGAACTTACCACATACAGGGCAATATTCGATGTCTCTGGGAACAAAGGAGCCACTCACTGATCTGCATCTTAGATGGGAAAGTCTCCCCAAATCATGACAAATTTCTTGGGGAGGAAAAGCAATTCCCATGACTAATAAACCTTACCCCTGACACAACTCAATAAAATATCTGCATTTTTTTCCAGGTCTGTGGGAAAACTGAATTTCTGGAAAGCTGGTTGATCTTGTTCTTTGACCTCTTTTCTTTCCAGTTAGAATATTGCCTGAGAGTTCATCCTTAGTCGTTTATGTCTATAATTATAGGGACAAGTTCTCATGTGTTCACTATCCACAGGTAAGCTAGGGGCCTTCAAGATGGCTCAGCAGGTAAGAACATTGTAACCAAGGCTGACTATCTGAGATCCACAGGGTAGCAGAAAAAGGATTCCTGTGACTCTTCCTCTGATAACTCCCTGTAGTATAAGGTTTTTGGCCTGGCTGGCTGGTGGTTTAAACTTATAGAGCTGCAGTCTTAGACTAACTAGCCCTAAATAATCACACAAGGCTTATAATTATTTTATGTTGTTTGGCCTATGACTCAGGCATATTGTTAGTTAGCTTTTGTATCTTAATTTAACTTATTTTCATTAATCTAATTATTTGTATTAATTTAATTTATTATTTTATTAATCTGTAGTGAGATTCAGACAATCTCACTACAACTCCCTACACACAAATGGTGGGACACGGCAGCATGCAGACAGACATAGTGTTGGGGAACTACATCCTGCAGGCAACAGGAAGTGGTCTGAGTGCCACACTGAGAAAATCTTGAGCAAAAGAGACCTCAAAGCCTGGCCCCCACAGTGACACACTTCCTCCAAGGCCAAACCTCCTAATAGTGCTACTCCCTTTGGGAGCCTTTTTTTCTTTTTTCTTTTTTTAAATCACTACACCACCCTTGCAAAGCCACAGGTATTACTTTCTCCTCCCCCTAAACCCTGAGCACTACTGGCCAATGTTTTGTCTATAATTTTAATATTTCAAGTACTATGACAAAAATAGAGAGATAAATGGTTAGGAGCACTGGCTGCTTTTTCAGAGGTCCCAGGTTTGATTTCCAGCTCCCAAATAGCTCACAAAAATCTGTAATTCCGGGGGCTGGAGAGATGGCTCAGCGGTTAAGAGCACCGTCTGCTCTTCCAGAGGACCAGGGTTTGATTCCAAGCACCCACATGGCAGCTAACAATTGTCTGTAGTTCCAGTTCCAGGCAAACACCAAGGCAAATAAATAAATAAATAAAGTTTAAAAAAAAAATCTGTAATTCCAGTTCCAGGGGATCGTGGGATAATGATCTTGTATACTGTACGGATTTGTAACTCATAACGCTGACTGACCAGTAGCCAGGCAGGAAGTACAGTCTAGGAGAACCCTGGAAAAAGGTCTAGGAGAACCCTGGAAAAAGGAAATGCAGAGATGCAGTTACCAGCTGAGAAAAGGAACCAACTCATGTGGCTAAGAATTACAGGTTAATTTTAAAAAACAATCTGTAATTCCAGTTCCAGGGGATCGTGGGATAATGATCTTGTATACTGTACGGATTATGTAACTCATAACGCTGACTGACCAGTAGCCAGGCAGGAAGTATCAGTATGGTAACCAGACTAGGACAACCCTGGAATAAGGAAATGAGAAAAGGAACCAACTCATGTGGCTAAACAGAGATAAGAATTATGGGTTAAATTATGTGTAAGAGCTGGTTAGTAATAATCTTGAGCTGTTAGCTGAGCATTATAAGTAATATATTGAGCTTAGAGTCAGTTATTTGGGAAATGGCTGCCAAGGTATTTGAGAATTTCTGACTACACATACACACATACACACATGCTGGAAAAATACCCATACTCATAAAATAAACAAATCTTTAAAAGGGGAAAAAATGGTTCCCCAGTCAATCACACACACACATACACACACACAGCCATACAGTAGTAGAGATTTGAACATAAGATCTTTTCATGCTCGGCTCTATCAATCAGCATGTTTCACTCTCCCTTTCTCTCCCTCTCCTTCTTCTCTTCTCCCTCTAGGACCTTATCAAGTTGTCTTAAACTCATTCTGTTTCCCAGGTTGGTCTCAAACTCTTGATCTTCCTGCCTCAGCCTCCCAAGTAACTGGAATTGCTTGGGCGTGTGTGGATATGTGTGTCTCTGTTTGTATGCACAGGGATGAATTTTGTTTTCTTCGATGCTAGAATCAAACCAAGGGCAGTGAGTGTACTAGACAAATGTTCCATCATTCAGCTACATCACCAGCCTTTGGAGTTATTGGT
Source organism: Sigmodon hispidus (assembly GCA_004025045.1). Classification (NCBI taxonomy): domain Eukaryota; kingdom Metazoa; phylum Chordata; class Mammalia; order Rodentia; family Cricetidae; genus Sigmodon; species Sigmodon hispidus. The sequence goes on from PVIH01016071.1 coordinate 41,374, forward strand.
GTATTACTTCCAAGAAGTGCTTTTATGAGCACCCACACTTTTTTGCTATCAGCATAGACTAACAGATTAGAGCATTTTCATAAAAGTGTGAAACCCACTTGCTCATACTCACTTTCCCTTCTACCCTCTCTTTACCTCACCCCTCCTCTTGATCTCCTTCCTCTTTCCAATGGTCCCGTTTCTACTTTCACATCTCATATAGTTTTGAATGTATGTATTTAAATTAGCACATATGCATTGAACAAAGTAATAGATTTCATAATGGTATATTCAGATGAGTATGCATGTCGCATGCCACCTCGCCAGCAAGGAACACGCAACACCAGATCCTTCTCTTTGCAGTTTATTCGGGTCTTTAATTATCTTCTTGTCTCTCACTCACTCTCACTCTCACTCTCAGACATATGACGAACGACCCCGGGGAAAAGTCCGCTCGTGGCTAAATACCCTCTGGGCTTCCAATCCTGGTAAGCCACGTAGACATCGCCCATAGGTCCCGAGGCGCCGGAAGCAATCCACCATCCTCGCCTACAGCCAATAAGGAGTTGTTTACTCCCGAGAGCACTCACCATCGAGAAAGGTGGAAGGCGGAAACCAGCGCCACCTTTAGGGCATGGTACAACGCAGCTCCCTACAGATCCCCCTTCTTTATTTAAAAAAAAAAAAAGTAGGCAGAAGCAGAGGTCTAGTCTCTGAAGTGCAAAAGGAACATGTACAGGTATCGCTCTGGGTGTCATCCACCCAGACAATCCCTGACCCATCCGACATCCTTTTCACAGAGGCAGGCAGTTGGGTGTCAACGTGCGTGCAACCAGACATACTCCTCATGAGTTCCCATAAGCCAGAGTATTCATGTGCAGTGCTAAGCCTCGCATCCTGCAAAACATTCTTAAGGCTTCTCCTTTAAGGAGGCCAAGCAAACTTAGGGTGACTGACCGACTCCAATGGCTGAAAATGCTTGGACAACCGTGGCTGCCTTGCAACACTAAAGGAACCTAACATGGCAAATGCACCACAGGCAAACTAGGAATATCAGCACCATCAGGCTCGCCAGAGCTCCCATTCCCGCCCACTCTTTCTGGTGATCCACAGTGGTGGAGAATCAGGACGCCAGTCCTTCTGCCAGGTCCAGCATCCACTCCAGTAGAATTCACGATCACCATGGTCACTCTCAGCTGGGCCATCAAGTTTTCGAATTCACCAATCCAGTGTCCTAAAAGATAACTTGACAACTGTTTAGACAGATTTGCAGCATGAATAAAGTTCTGATATTGTACACTAGTCCCACATAATTCTGGAAACTTCCATTCACAGTCAAGCTAGGCCAGCTGCCAAAGAGTATCAATCTACTCTTGGACCAGGTCGATCCTTTGATTAATAACCATCAAGCCCTTTTTTAACTGGGCAATGAGATTCTTTTGTATCCTACATTAGCCAAGACCGCATTCAAAGTCTGCTCAGTCTGCACGATATGGCTCGTGGCTCCTATGGCAGCCAATGAAATGGCTGCGATTATGGTAAGCACTTATCTGCACCATCAGGGCCAGCAACAGGAGCTTCTGCATCGTCTGCTTGCTCCCCAGCCTCATTTACCTTTACCGATTGAATCTTCCTGGTCAGACGCTCCGGTACCCAAACTGGATCATTTCTATCCTGGGGGAAAACGCAAACAGACCCTCTCGCCCATGTTAAAACAGAGTCCGGGCCACACCAGCGGCCTGTGAGGATGTCTTTCCATTTCACCAGTCCTTTCTGCATAGTGCCTGGATTGGCGTGCCGGTCTGCTGCCGCAGCCCCATGAGCATCCAAATTTAAAAAATTAAGAGTGAATAGAGCTAGGGAAAGTCTTTCCTTTGGGATATGGCCATGACCTATTCCCCCTTTCTGTTTAATAAGGCACTCCTTGAGTGTGTGGTGAGCTCTTTCTGCTATGCCTTGCCCTTGGGGATTATAGGGCAGGCCATGGATCAATTGCACCCCCATCTGTGCACAAAAGGTTGTAAATTGGGCCGTTATCAATCTTAAGCTGCATTAGCTTTCCCCAGGCTTCCCATGCCTCAAGGCAGTGAGCGATAACATTATGTCCTTTCTCTTCATTTAGGGCAGTGGCATGGATAATACCAGAACAGGTGTCAACTGACACTTGCACATATTTGAGGTTGCCAAATTCAGAAAAATATGTCACATCCATTTGCCAAACTTTAAGAGGAAACAAACCCCGGGGGTTAATTCCCAATGATGGGGAATGCTGAAACTCCACACAATGTGAACAGTCCAAAACTATTTGCCTAGCCACTTGCCTAGAAAGCTGAAATTTACTTCGCAAAGTTCTGGCGTTAACATGGTATAACTGATGAAATTCTGTGTCTTGTATAATGGGTGTGGCAGTAAATATCCATTCTTGCCGTGTGGCGGCACCTACTAGGGCATTGCCTTTGCTCAGAGGCCCAGGTAAGCCAGTGTGGGCTCTAATGTGTTGGGGGAAAACTTCTTAGAGCGGTTCCTAATAAGATCCTGTAACTGAGAGAATAAACCTGCAACTGAACTGAAAGACCTTATAGGACCCGCCACCTCAAGAATTTTCAAGGCATTAACAACATAAACTGAATCAGAAATCAAATTGAATGCACAAGAAAAGGTTTTAAAAACCTCTAATACTATTTGCAGTTCTGTTATTTGAGGGGTTCCTGGAACAAATTGACATTGGACCGGTAATTGGCCTTGGGCCATGTATGCCCCTACTCCGGTCTTAGAGCCATCTGTAAACACATTAATTGCACCAGGAATAGGTTCTGTAGCTGTCACCTTTGGAAAAACAACAGGTTGCTCCTTAAAGAAAGTCATTAATGTGTGTTATGAATAGTGATTGTCTAATTCACCAGGGAAGGAGCATCGGAGTATAGCCCAGTCATCAATGGTGGCACACAGCACAGAAATTTGCACTGCAGTGAAAGGCACCACGATGCTCTCCAGGAGCAGACCAAAAAACTGTAGAGCCTGTTGAAGACCCTGCTGGGCCAACTCAGCAACAGCTGTGGGATAATGCTCGATGCTCTTATTTGGGGAAATCTTAGGGTGTATCCATAGCACAGGTCCTTGTTGCCACAGCACCCCTGTGGGTTGTCTAAAGGTGGGCAATATACATAGCAACAACTTCTGATCCTCTTGTTTTTTTTTTTTTTTTTTTTTTTTTTTTTTTTTTTTTTTTTTTTTTTTTTTTTTTTTTTTTTTTTTTTTTTTTTTTTTTTTTTTTTTTTTTTTTTTTTTTTTTTTTTTTTTTTTTTTTTTATTTTAAAAACTTTATTTATTTATTTATTTGCCTTGGTGTTTGCCTGGAACTGGAACTACAGACAGTTGTTAGCTGCCATGTGGGTGCTGGGAATCGAACCCGGGTCCTCTGGAAGAGCAGAGGGTGCTCTTAACCGCTGAGCCATCTCTCCAGCCCCTTCTGATCCTCTTGTACTCGCATCAAACATGCCTGTCTTAACCTATCTTCCACCAACTGTAGTGCTTGATGTGCTTCTTTGGTAAAATGCCTGGGGGAATCTAGGGCAGGATCACCTTTAAGAATGTCATATAGAAGTTTTAACTCATAATTTGCCAATTTTAAAAATCCCCTAACCCAATTTATATCCCCTAATAATTTTTGATAATCGTTCAAAGTCTTTAAATTGTCCTTTCTTATCTCTATCTTCTGGGGTTGAACTACTCGAAGAGCAATCTTTGCTCCCAAATAATCAACAATCTGAGTCAATTGTACCTTTTCAGGGGCAATAAAGAGCCCTCGGCACTGGAGTGCTTTCACCAGCACTTCATAGGCTTCTTCTACCTCACTTCTTTGTTTTCCCACTAACAGTACGTCATCCATATAATGGACACAGCGCACCTTAGGAAACGCTTCACGTACTGGTTGCAGGGCATGCCCCATGTATAGCTGACACATAGTAGGGCTATTAGTCATCCCTTGAGGCAATACGACCCATTCAAATCTCTGATCAGGCTCCTCATGATTACATGAGGGAAGTGTGAAAGCAAATCTTTCTGTATCTTTTTTATATAAAGGTATGGAAAAAAAGCAATCTTTAATATCTACTGCTATGATATGCCATTGTGAAGGCAAGGCCATCAACAATGGAAGCCCTCATTGTACCGGGCCCATAGGTTGCATCTGATTATTTATAGCTCTTTTTTTTTTTTTTTATATTTTTTTAAACTTTATTTATTTATTTATTTGCCTTGGTGTTTGCCTGGAACTGGAACTACAGACAGTTGTTAGCTGCCATGTGGGTGCTGGGAATTGAACCCGGGTCCTCTGGAAGAGCAGACGGTGCTCTTAACCACTGAGCCATCTCTCCAGCCCCTATTTATAGCTCTTAAGTCATGCAATAATCTCCATTTTCCTGATCGTTTCTTAATCACAAATACAGGTGTATTCCATGGTGAAGTAGAGGGTATGATATGCTTCTGTGCTAGCTGTTCCTGCACTAGTTCTTGGGCTGCTTTCAATTTTTCTAAAGACAAGGGCCACTGAGGGACCCATACAGGTGTCTCAGTTTTCCAGGTGATGGGAATAGCAAGATTGTGTTGAAACACCTGGCATAGGAGGTAACAACAACTGTTTATTCAGGGTTACTTTGGGGAAGACTTGGCTATTTTAGAATTGGCCACCCAGAGGGCCAGTCCTTCCTTGCTATAATGCTTTTGTCAGCACCAATATCTATTCAACACCTCCACTTGTGCCAAAGTGAAAGAGGCGGTAATGCCATAAGTTCTTACTGATTCGGCCAGTGACTTGATTACTTTAAAGTCCAGGGGCTCTTTGTAACGATTCCCCTGGAGATCTTGGAATACAGGAAATGCCGACACCATTTCTGTCTCAATTTTCTCCATACTGCAGGGTTAAAGGACTGTTCATGGCTGCCAAAGCCACCCCCTCCATCTGAGTAAGCTGGGGGAGCGGACAGCAGAAGGCCACACTTCCCAGGAAGCAAGCACTCCCTCAGGGCTAGCCTCTTTTCCTTTTTTGAAACCAATTTCTTAGTTTCTCTTTCCTCTCCTGACTCCTCCAATCTTGATAGATCTTCTTCAGAACTACTGCTCTCAAGGCCCAAAAGCTGAAAATCCTCTAAATCCCAATAAGTGTTTCCCCTTGAATCTGATCCTTCAGTTCTAAGGCCTCTCACTTCTTCACTGCGCGCCCCGTCAGATCTTTCCTCTTTTAACTGTTCTAAAGCGGCCTGACCCCCTTCAATTGCCTTACAGCACCTCTGATCGTCCAAACAACCTCGAGTCACCCTCCAAATGGATTTCACGCCTGCCTTTAAAATTCCCTGCTCATAGGCAAAGTCTAAATCTCTGCCTAACTTCTCCCAGGAGGACACCGTTAGACTGCCCGTGACAGCAAACCACGGAGCTGCAACGTCACATTCCCATAAAAATCTCTCTAATACGCTTTCCTTAATTTACAGGCCCTTAGTTTGTAACAGCTCCTGTAGAGCCAGAAAAATTGGACATGAGGTTGAAGACCCCATCCTTATATGACCTTTACTCCTTATTTTAAAAAATCTTTTCTGAGCCTTTACCAACCAGCCCCAGCCTTGCTACTACTTTTACTTTCACTTTTGAGCTCAAGTCTACAATAATTGTTACTTTCACTTTAAGCCA